>JAXQQM020058863.1:0-42419 GCA_034641835.2 Pinus albicaulis
TGTTGTATATCGACCCCTCATTTCAATTTTTGGTTTTCAACTTCCACAGAGCTTTTAAATTCCTTATCATAGCTTGAGAAATTCGTTTCTATCTGCCTTTGGTTTTCCCGCCTCCTCAAACACATTAGAAAACACTACGGGCATACATCCAAAAAAGTAAAACGTCCAGCCCCTTTAGCCGTGGCCCCTATATTTTACCGTTCCATGTGATCAGGGCTCAGAACCAAAGGTTAAATCCAAAGGCGCTGAAAAGTACATATCTATCGCGCGCATTCTTGGACCGTTGGATCAAAATACAAATCAATGGAGCAGAGCTTTACTTGCCATAGTGGTCCCCACGCCTGAGTTACCGCTCACGAATCAACTGGTTAATTTCGCACCGCCTACCCAAGGCAAGTGGTATTTCCCATTGTGCCAGCGATTCCACAAATCGCATGACGCGTGTCCCGGGGGTACGATTTTAAAACCGCCCATTTCGCGCATTATTCCCCGGACGAAAGTCGAGTAGCGGAATTAATGGCAATCATCAGATTTCAAGACCTCCATCCGACGGCCATCGTGCCCTGAAGATGCACGCACTTTATCTCAGGCCTCCGCTCTCCCCACACATTAAATTTCGGCCAAAGGATGTGCAGCGGAATAAATCATCGCCGTCTGATCCTGCGCCTTTAATCCAACGGTGGTTATTCCCCAAAGCTGCAGGTGTTTTAACCCGTGTCTATCATGCCCATGGCCCACCGTTCCATCGCCCCGATGCTTTTGTAACCGTTGATCTTGTTTCAAGAATGCACGGCCTAGATCATTCCCCTGCCATGCTGTTAATCCCGTACTCCTCCACGTTATCACCCCCGCGCATTTGTCATATTTCATTCACCATTACACCTTTCGTTCAAATTTAAACGTTTTACGATATAAACTTCCGCCCGGCTTGTCCATCACCATTCCTCTGTGTTTTTCACCATCCCCCATTGTTTCGCCATGCCTACGAGTCTTCACCACCACGTCCATGGATCCCGTCATGTCATTGTCCCTGTACCGGGTTTCCTTTAACATGTTTGTGGGTTTTTGCAGGATACAGTGACGGGGAATCACCATTAACCTCAACCTCCATTATAAAAATCAAAGATATACTAGAAGGTCAGCTTCCAAAGGGAAAATTTAAGAAGATAAACCCAGGGTAGTTGTTGTGGCATGACCTTCATTAATGAAACAAGACATAAATCTGTCATGCACCTCAGAGCATTTCAAAAGGCAGATTTTGGTAGCTGAAGACATTAATTTCACAACAAAGAATATCAGTTGAAGATCAAGGAAATCCAGCGTCCAGAAGGCAAAGGGTACAGGTGCATAAAATCATATCCTCCAGGTTCTACTTCAACAGATTTTCATCCCAGAAGAGTACAGAATGTCTCATATTTTATTCTTCATACCTTATCCCTGGAGGAATTTGAATCTACAGCATTTACTTCAGAGAGCCGACCTCAGAGTACATACTGCACACCACTTTAATTAATTAGTATGGGCGCGCATATTTTCCGCCATTTCATTCAAATTAGGAAAAATTAAATGTACATGACCGACCTTGTTTTTCTAGACTTTATTGTTCTTTCTATAAATACCCAGAAATAAGACATTGTAGAGGTTCCAGATTTCTATCAGCAAACTGTGCAGTGAAAGGCTTTGTATACATCTTGTAAAGTTTCTGTATGAAGGCTCAGAGCCCGTAGGGTCTCAGTGAGGAGGAGTTATAACTGTAATGAGGATTCTGGTCTTTGGTATCCCACAGTATGTAATATTTTCTTATGTGTTAATATAATATCTCATTTCATTGCATTTATCTTCTTGTATCATGTTCTAGAATGTGAGTGGCTCACTGATCTTAAGTAAGGATTCATCCTAGTTGGTGCCTATACTTGGATTAGTCAAGCGCTTTAAATAGGCCTAGTCATGATATACTGTTCCATGTTCATGTCATTCATATTTTCTGCTATATTAGTTACTTGAGGAGGGTGCTTTTAAAACGCCATTGTCATGTATGGATTCTTAGTTGGATAAGCCCATATGTGGTTCCGTTGTGTATCTAGGTATCAGCCTCATGTTAACTAGTATCTCCTTCATGTTTTCCTCACTGCATCCACTTTCTGATATTTGATTTCTGTGGCATACTATTTGAACTGGCCCTCTTTGCAGTAATTTGTCTCTTAACTATCTGATGCTTTTGTATTGGAGTTTTGCATGTTGTTCCTACATTATTCTTATCTTTGTATCAGCTTCTGAGAGAGTTTGGTTCCATTTAAACTAATTTCCTTGTTTTACAAGAGATAGTAAGAGAGCTTTTGGATTGACACCCAAGCTATATTTCATGTTCTCTTGCTATGATAAGATGTCCTAGGCACTGGTATATGGCAACTCTAGACTGTCTCTAGGGGTGACAAAATTGTCTACAACATCTTTCTGGCGCCGTTTCCGGGGAGCGAATTCAAGAATATCAGTTTCCCTGGGCCTCGACAAATCATATTCACTCTCTAATCAGGTGAGCACAGAGAGTTGAAGAGTTGCGTATCTCTCACCTTGGCGACTCCACTGTTCTTTATTTGATAAATCTATTGGTAGTCCTAGCTCCTCGAAAGCCACATTTGAGGTCAGATTCCTCTAAGTTAAAGACATCCTCTGTATCTGACCCAGAGAAGATTATTCATAGAAGAATTTGGAAAGAAAGAAAATCAGCCCATGCTGAAGTCCCTGAATATTCTGTAGAAGATAATTCATCCTCTTCTTCTCAAGAAATCCCAGTGGAAAATCCCAACTCCACTGAGGAAAATCCCGAATATTACTCAGATAGCCCACCCAGGGGAAGTGCTAGAACCAAAGATAACCCTCATCCTACCGCTGAGGCTGAAGAAGTTAAAGAAGTCACAGAAGTAGTTGTTGTTAACCGTGAACTATTCCCATCTACACCTCAGGCTTCTGTGCAATTTATTCCCATTGTTATACATACTCCACTTCCTCCTCCTCCCCTTCCTTCATTTGTACATCATATTGTTTCACAACCCCCACCTCCTCCAATGGCTAATGTTCCTGCTTTTCTATTGAACAAATATGCTTCCGTTGCCTTACCACAGGTGCTCAGTGATATGCCACAGGATTATTTGAAGATTTTGCCCAGATTTAATGGAGAAAATGAAATTAATGCACAGAAACATCTTGAGGTCTTTTGTGCCTTTGCAGAAAACCTGAATGTTGAACATCTGGATGTGGTCTTAAGATTGTTTGTTCAATCCCTGGATGGTGAAGCTAGAAAATGGTTTAAGACATTAGCAGACCGTTCTGTAGATACCTGGGAAAGAATGGAAGAGGTTTTTCTCAGGAAATGGGGAGAAAAGAAAGATCATGGAATGTGTCTCACTGAGTTCAATACTCTAAAGAAGAAACATAATGAAGGGGTGTCAGAGTTTATCAAAAGATTTAATAAGTTATATCTGAGTCTGCCTCCTGAGATGAAGCCTCACCAGACTGCTGCTAAAGTATTTTTCATAGCAGCGTTTGATTCAGATTTTGGCTTCTCTTTGAGGGAAAGAAAACCTGCCACTCTAGATGATGCTCAGTCAGATGCTCTTGAATTAGAAGCAAACTTTGCCTCCACTGGAAAATTAAAAGGAAAGCTGAACAGGAAACTAGGAGGAGAGGCAAAGAAGAGGTTTCCACCTCTAATCAAGATAAGGATGCAGATAAGATGGATGAAATAAGTAAGATGGTTAAGAAGATGGTCAAGCTTGAGTTGGAGGCTAAGAATGCAGCTCCCAAGAATTTCTACCATGCTCCAAACAAAGGTTACAATCCCCAGTACAAGAGACCACCCCTGCAGATATTGCCAAGGGATCCAAAAGAACAGCAAGATCAGGTACCACACCCATTATACCTGGAAGGTCCAGTAGATGACTCCACTGAAGATGCTGCCTATGAACTGGAAGATTCAAATCTTTCTTTCTCAAACCATGATGAAATGGAATGCCCATTGCAAGAAGAAGAAGAAGAAGCAAAAATTGACCATTATTGTAAACAATTTAATGATTTCATGCAAGCACATTTCAATAGAAGATACGATCTGAGATCTTCAAGGAAGCGGACCAGAACTCAAGATCGAAATGAAGAGTCCAAAGAAGTCTCAATAGAAAAGTCCCCTTTTGCTTTCAATTTGCAAAAAGAACTTGAGAAGATCAAAATTCCAGTCCCCTTGACCGAGCTGTTAAAACAACCAGCATATCAATCTCAGGTCACCTCTTTCATACTTCCTCCAGAAGCACCACTCACCCCAGATAATATCAAGCACTGCCAGGTCTTTGAGGATGAAGAACAGATGACGGGATTCCTAGAAATAGAAGGTGAATTCTCCAACATAGAGATTGATGCTGATGAAAGAAATTTGATACCATTTGATAGTCAAAGAAAGGAGGAAGGAAATTCGGTGGAAGATTTTAACCCATGGAATGAAGAAATCAGGTTGCTGGAGATTATTTTGAATAAATATGATTCAATACAGGAAGAAGAGGAGGAGAGCAAAGAAGAGATTCTTGAGCAAGATGAAAACAACGAGCTTTCTCTTGAAAAAGAGGAAATAATGGAGCAAGCCCCTGCTCAAGAATTCATGGATCTTTTCACAGAGCTCAGCACAGCAGAGCAGAATATACCAGAGCTCCAAAAGGACTCAGCTCCAATATACGATGAGTCCTCTAGTTTAGAGAATGAAGGAGATTCTCTCTCTCAAGAGAGTCTTCTTCTCGATCCAGTGAAAGGAGATAAAATCCTGGTTGAAGCCTGCCTGCCAGATACTCTTAACCAGGTATCATTTCATGATCCTTATGTGCATTTCCTGCAAACATTTGAAGAAGGATCAAGGGTCCTTTCTAGCAGCATGTTGCCAGCAGAGAGAAAAATTTTCAAAGCTGCTATTGTGGAACAAAAAGAAGAGATCCCACTGCCTTTCAAAATACAAGAAGAAGGCGATCAGGCTTTCAAGAGCCATATTGAAGACAACAGTGGGCAAAGTAAGTTCCAGACAAAACAAGAGCTGGACATGGAAATTGACAGCATCAGAAGACTGATGATGAAGGTGTCTCAGAAACAGCAGATAGCAGCAAGAAAGCAGAGAAAATTCGGCAATGGAAAAACAATAACAGAATGTGAAAGCATAGTTGGAGGCAAGTTGCAGAACAAAATATGGAAACGTAGAAGGGTACAGTTGAAGAATAATGCAACTAGTGGATACCAGCAAAGCAAAGTATGGGACCCAGGAGGCAAAAACAACCTGGTGTATTATATTGTACATTAGTTTTCTTTTTGTTTCATCATTCTTTTAATAATGTGTGTGTGCTGATTAATTATGAAGTGAAAGCTAGAGGTGCTGAAGAGCAGAATCCACTGAGAGCATGATCAAATGGTCTGCAGGTTCTCGACACGTTCAGGGATGAACGCGTCGTCCCCAGTTGGAGCCGATGTTGTACATGTCAGCCCCTCATTTCAATTTTTGGTTTTCAACTTCCACAGAGCTTTTAAATTCCTTATCATAGCTTGAGAAATTCGTTTCTATCTACCTTTTCTTTTCCCGCCTCCTCAAACACATTAGAAAACACTACGGGCATACATCCAAAAAAGTAAAACGTCCAGCCCCTTTAGCCGTGGCCCCTATATTTTACCGTTCCATGTGATCAGGGCTCAGAACCAAAGGTTAAATCCAAAGGCGCTGAAAAGTACATATCTATCGCGCGCATTCTTGGACCGTTGGATCAAAATACAAATCAATGGAGCAGAGCTTTACTTGCCATAGTGGTCCCCACGCCTGAGTTACCGCTCACGAATCAACTGGTTAATTTCGCACCGCCTACCCAAGGCAAGTGGTATTTCCCATTGTGCCAGCGATTCCACAAATCGCATGACGCGTGTCCCGGGGGTACGATTTTAAAACCGCCCATTTCGCGCATTATTCCCCGGACGAAAGTCGAGTAGCGAAATTAATGGCAACCGTCAGATTTCGAGACCTCCATCCGACAACCATCGTGCCCTGAAGATGCACGCACTTTATCTCAAGCCTCCACTCTCCCCGCGCATTAAATTTCGGCCAAAGGATGTGCAGCGGAATAAATCATCGTCTTCTGATCCTGCGCCTTTAATCCAACGGTGGTTATTCCCCAAAGCTACAGGTGTTTTAACCCGTGTCTATCATGCCCATGGCCCACCGTTCCATCGCCCCGATGCTTTTGTAACCGTTGATCTTGTTTCAAGAATGCACGGCCTAGATCATTCCCCTGCCACGCTGTTAATACCGTACTCCTCCACGTTATCACCCCCGCGCATTTGTCATATTTCATTCACCATTACACCTTTCGTTCAAATTTAAACGTTTTACGATATAAAATTCCACCCGACTTGTCCATCACCATTCCTCTGTGTTTTTCACCATCCCCCATTGTTTCGCCATGCCTACGAGTCTTCACCACCACGGCCCATGGATCCTGCCACGTCATTGTCCCCTCACCAGTTTCCTTTTAACATGTTTGTGGGTTTGCGCCTTTCATTCAACGGTGGATAGTCTCCGAAACCGCAAGCACTTTAACCCGTGTCTATTGCGTCCATGGTCCACCGTTCCATCGCCCCGATGCTTTTGTAACCGTTGATCTTGTTTCAAGAATGCACGGCCTAGATCATTTCCCTGCCACGCTGTTAATCCCGTACTCCTCCACGTTATCAACCCCACGCATTTGTCATATTTCATTCACCATTACACCTTTCGTTCAAATTTAAACGTTTTACGATATAAACTTCCGCTCGGCTTGTCCATCACCATTCCTCTGTGTTTTTCACCATCCCCCATTGTTTCGCCATGCCTACGAGTCTTCACCACCACGTCCATGGATCACGTCACGTCATTGTCCCTGTACCAGGTTTCCTTTAACATGTTTGTGGGTTTTTGCAGGATACAGCGACGGGGAATCACCATTAACCTCAGCCTCCATTATAAAAATCAAATATGTACTAGAAGGTCAGCTTCCAGAGGGCATATTTAAGAAGACAAACCTGGGGTAGTTGTTGTGGCATGACCTTCATTAATGAAACAAGACGTAAATCTGTCATGCACCTCAGAGCATTTCAAAAGGCAGATTCTGGTAGCTGAAGACATTAATTTCACAATAAAGAATATCATTTGAAGATCAAGGAAATCCAGCGTCCAGAAGGAAAAGGGTACAGGTGCATAAAATCATATCCTCCAGGTTCTACTTCAACAGAATTTCATCCCAGAAGGGTACAAAATGTCTCATATTTTATTCTTCATACCCTATCCCTGGAGGAATTTGAATCTATAGCATTTACTTCAGAGAGCCGATTTCAGAGTACACACAGCACATCACACTAATTGAGTAGTATGGGCGCGAATATTTTCCGCCATTTCATTAAAATTAGGCAAATTAAATGTACATGACCGACCTTGTTTTCCTAGAATTTTCTGTTCTTTCTATAAATACCCAGAAATAAGACATTGTAAGGGTTCTAGATTTCTATCAGCAAACTGTGCAGTGAAAGGCTTTTGTATACATCTTGTAAAGTTTCTGTATGAAGGCTAAGCCCGTAGGGTTTCAGTGAGGAGGAGTTATAACTGTAATGAGGATTCTGGTCTTTGGTATCCCACAGTATGTAATATTTTCTTATGTGTTAATATAATATCTCATTTCATGCTATTTATCTTCTCGTATCATGTTCTAGAATGCGAGTGGCTCACTGGTCTTAAGTAAGGATTCATCCTAGTTGGTGCCCATACTTGGATTAGTCAAGCACTTTAAATAGGCCTAGTCATGATATACTGTTCCATGTTCATTTCATCCATATTTTTTGCTATATTAGTTACTTGAGGAGGGTGCTTTTAAAACGCCATTGTCATGTATGGATTCTTAGTTGGATAAGCCCATATGTGGTTTTGTTGTGTATCTGGGTATCAGCCTCATGCTAACTAGTATCTTCTTCATGTTTCTTCACCGCATCCACTTTCTGATATTTGATTTCTATGGCATATTATTTGAACTGGCCCTCTTTGCAGTAAGTTGTCTCTTAACTGTCTGATGCTTTTGTATTGGAGTTTTTCATGTTGTTCCTACATTATTCTTATCTTTGTATCAGCTTCTGAGAGAGTTTGGTTCCATTTAAACTAATTTTCTTGTTTTACAAGAGATAGCAGGAGAGTTTTTGGATTGACAACCCAAGCTATATTATGAGCTCCTTGCTATGATAAGATGTCCTAGGCACTGGTCTATGGCAACTCCAGGCTGTCTCTAGGGGTGACAAAAATTTTCTACAACAGATAGCTTGAACAGCCGCCAAGGTAAGCTTTTATACATATGAATACTTCACTTCTATATCATTGAGATTGCGACTCAAATAATAGATCGGATGTTCTATCCCATTTTCTACTTGGACCAATACCATAGCAATGATCGTATTAGCTGCGGGGATATATAAGAAATAATCACTCTGATAATTGGGGGGATACATTAATGACGCTCGGACAAGAGTATCCTTGATAGCGTCAAAAGAAGCTTGCACAACTTGGTCCCAATGGAAGGGAATCTCCTTTTTCAAGAGTCAAGTAAATCCTTTAGCCATTTCAGCGTAGTTGGGTATGAACCTCCTTAAAAAGTTAGCCTTTCCATGAAGTTTTTGTAACTGAAGAAAATTTTATGGTGCAGGCAAATCAATAATGCCCTGGACCTTCAATGGGTCTATTCTAATTCCTTCTTTTGAGACGATGAATCCTAGAAAACGACCAGAACCAACACAAAACACACATTTATGTGGATTGAGGCGTATTTTTTAGTGTCGACAGCATAAAAAGATAGCTCTCAAATGCTTCGGGTGATCAATCTGATTTCGTGAATACGCGGCTAAATTGTCTAGATAGGGTTGAAAAATGTGTTTGATGTCATTGAAAGCATAATTCATTGCTCTCTGAAAATTTGTCCCAGCATTCTTTAAACCAAACGGGAGTTTCCTATAAGCGAATGTGCCCCAGGGACAGATGAATTTTATCTTATATTGGTCCTCTAGGCAGATATTGATTTGATTGTAACCAAAAAATCTATCCATGAACAAAAAGATTTCGCATCTAGCACAATCATCAATAATCTGGTCGATAAAGGGAGTAGGATAGTTGTCTTTTGGACAAGCAAGATTGACATCCCAATAATCGATGCACACTCTGATGGTTCCTTGTTTTTCCATAACAAGAATGATGTTAGAAACCCACTTACTTAGCGGAACAGGGTAAACGAAACCAGCACGCAAAAAAAATTCAACTTCTTCTTTAATGGCAGCAGCCTTCTTCGGATGAACAGGACGAAGCCGTTGACGTACCAGCTTGACATCAGGGTACATATTAATAGTGTGTTCAACTATACTAGTATCTATGTCTGGCATTTCCTCATAAGACCAAAAAAATACATCACGAAATTCATGAAAGAGAGAGCGATATGTTTCAAGTTCTAATGGATAACAAGACACGCCGACATGAATGTTTTCTACAACGTCAGGTTTGGTCAAAATATTGATAGAAATAGTTTCTTCAATATTTGATAAATTTCGCTCGAAATCGATTCCATTAACAGGAAAAGAATTCGAAAAGAAATTTTTGATCGATGGGTGATATAGTTCACTAAGATTATCTTATTCATGATCAGGAAGATGGGAATGATGATGATAATCTTCCTATGGTTCGCCTTCTAACATCATGGTTTCCAAAATATTCTCATTTGTCAAGAAAGTTGAGGAAAAAGGATCAGATGGAGTACCATAATCTAATGAACGATCTACCCAAACGACCAATGACGATGATTTCGGATTCGCCACCCAAGACAGATAGATTAATTTCTATGCTAGCTCAATGGGAATAAGCGATAGGAACTCATCCAACGTAACAATTTCAGAATAACTCGTACTCTTCCTTAAGCCAGATGGAGTGGAAGAGATCATGTGGCAGGTCTCTATGCTTGCAATTTCTACCGACGTCGCAGGCGGCGGTAATGTAAAGGTTCCCATAAGAGTGGAATCCTTCAAGAGTCCTACAATGTTCTGAAGTGCGATTTGGGGTGCATGAACTAACAGAACACTTCCAGTTACGTAGGAACTAGAGGCAAAGAATTAAATTTGATTGATGACTGTGATAACACCTTTATATGGAAAGTCGATCATTCTAAAATATGTAGAGATGATCATAGTCATAGCATATACCCATGGCCTTCCAAGTAGAATATTGTAGTTAAGGGGTCCGTCAACAAACTCAACTTCAACATTTACTATTTTTTCTCCTAGTTCAACATGCGGGTTATTGATAATACCGCAAGGCTTATATGTATGTTCGTCGAAATCTTTTAACATCGTTGGTGATTGAGATAAGCGCGGTGAGCCAAGTGAATTCCAATAGTTTAGAGACATAATACATGTAGATGCTCCCTCATCTATAATAGTACAATGAATAAGGTGATTGAGAACATTTACTTGGATGGAGAATGCCAATTCTGCTGGTAATTGTGGCACATAGCCCGTATGATTAAAGACTATGAGATTAGAATCAATTGGATCAATTCCACCAATTGCCAACAACAAAGCTTGTTTCTGGGAGGGAAAATTTTGTAGCACCTCAAAAGCTAACATAGTTGAAGGGGATTGAGCCAAATCTTCAACTATATTATAATTTTCAACAACTCTGGCTCGAGGATTAAATGTCGATTTTTGAATGACTCTCTTCGGTGGCTTGATTTTCAATTCAGGAATAGCAGGTGGCAGTATTGATTCTGTTGACGAATTCGTGGTTGAGGTAGTCAGTTGATCAGTAGCCTGACTACCGTAATATTTATTACGTGTTGACACCAAAACATTTGTTGATGGCTTCGTGACAAATAACATAAGCACCTGGGAACTAGAAGTTGGATCCGTAGCAACCAAATTTGTGTCCAGATTCGGAAACAGATCTGTCAACACAGCTAATGCATGTGAGGTCTTAACCACTTTTGAGACTTTAGTGTGGTGAGGAAAATCCCGAAAAAAGTGTTCCTCATTACAAATTATGCATGGCTAACGAGGTTTCCAGTTTCCAGACGATTGATCAGATGATCTTTCCTGCAGGGTAAAAGTTTTCTTTTTCTTTGATTTCCCTTTTTACTTACTTCCAGCTTGCTTGTCACTTTTTCCCTTGTTAGATGAAATGGCATGGATTTCAAAAGAAGGCGTGAGATCAGATGTAGTAGTGTGATGTGTTCTTGCAGTACCGATCATACCATCTTTGGCATGACAGTCCATTAATGGAGGAGGAACAGTGAAATTAGATCGCGTCGCGTTAGGAATTTTATCATAAAGTGTGCCAGACTGAGTATAAATCAAGTCTAAATATTGGGCATGAGAAATGACCTGCTCTTCAGTGACGACGCCACCCTTAGCCACATCCTCAGTTATAGATGGTAACAGGGACTTAATGAACCACTCAGCAAGAATATGATTAGGAACAAATGTCTTAACCATTCTACGATGACGATGCCACTCATGAATATGATAAGAAATGTGAGTAGCATTAGTTTGTTTAAAATTATTCAAGATTTTCATTTCAATTTCATATCGTATGGGTAACTATAAGTGGGTCAAAAAGACAGTAGCTAGGGAAGTGAAATTGTCAAAAGAAGCTCTAGGTAACTCAATGTACCATTTTGCGGCCAGACCAGTGAGTGTACGCTGGAAAAGACGTAGTCGAATAGAGTCATCATTTAGGGAGTTAGATGAACACCACAAATGATAATTCATAACATGAGTCAACGAGTCTTCCTCAGGGTTTCCGTTGAACTTAGGAATATCTGATGGTAATTTATGAGGTATCACCGGCCACCAAAGAGCATAGTTGATTGGGTCATTGGTGAGCCGGTCTAAATAAGGTAACTCTAAAGTTGCAACAAAGGGCAACTGTCGATTGAGGTCAGATTGAGCATAGCTAGGGTATGATGTAATTTCTTGGGCAACGGGCCTTTGAGCACCAGCATACGGAATTAGTTGCTGGTAACCTAGATAGGGGTTGTTTTGATAAGCAAATGCTTGAGGATTCTGTTGACCAAAACCTGGGTACGATACTTGTTGAAATGAAGATTATGGCATTTGCACCTGTGGATGCCAAGGGGTCTGTCCACCAATGTTATAACCCAAATTAGGATAAATTGGATTTGGTTGAGGATAGGTATAACTTGGTTGTGGCTGCGACATCCCATAATATGGTAACCATCTTGTGAATAAATGATTCTGGATATAGGTATTTGTTGTAAACCAGCCGAAGGAGTTGGAGTCTGAGGGCCTAATACTTGATATTATTGAGTTGAAGGACCCGCCTGAGACAGTTAAGTTACAACAATTTTAGTCTATAACATGGGTAAATATGTATCAACAAATGGAGTTGATGTGGGTGCAACAAGTTGAACCGATTGATACGAGTGTACAACCGTTTGTGGTTGGATAGGAAGAGTGGGCTGCCATTGACAAACATTCATTTTGACATTAGGATTACCAAATAACGATGGAGTACTGTCAAAGTGGGTGACCATAGGTTTCTGCCCAACATTAGGATTATAATAAGACAGAAAATATTGTTCTCCAAATGCAGGGAGTCCAGTTGAGATTGTATTGGATGGATTATACCCAGATGGACCAGCTTGATATTTCCCTGATGATGGATATAAAGGATCAAGTCATTCAGTACTCATTATAGGTTTACCAGTTAGAATACCAGATGATGACATTAGTGAATTCCATGGGTTTGAAGAGGCACCAGAGAAAATTACAGATGAATATTTATAACCGGATGGGACCATAGGGCCACCATGTAAATATGACTCCGATGAAGTTGTGAACATCGACGGGGTAGTGAGAGCAGGTGTTGTTACAATTGGAACAGATGGTCCAGCCGAAGATGTTGGTTCAAGCATGGTTACTTGACTAAATGTATACCCTATTGAATCTACGGGAAATTTAATAGACACAGGATCAACAAAATTAGAGGCAGGTGACTGAGGACAAGACACGTACAGGTAAAGCTTCACCCCAAAATGAGTTGGAGTTAAAGGTGTTTTGTCTTGTGGTGTTTCTTTAATCGAAATTAAACCAGGTGGAAGGATTTCGTCGTGAGGCCCAAAGTATATTTCAGGAGGTTGACTACATTATTGGAGACTCAATGGCTACAATAGATTGTGGGGTGACCAATACAGGAACAACTTCCGGTTGTTCAACTTCGGGATGCAGATGTTCTGGCAAAAAAGAGACAAGATTTGGATCAACTTCCAGTTGAAAAACGTTGGTTTCGGGGGGTGCGGTCTCACTGATTGGATGGATCATGACCACGGGTAGTTGTGAGGACTTTGTCTCGACAACAGTAGATGAACCAGGATTTGTAGAAACAACTTGTGCCGACTCTGGTA
This sequence comes from Pinus albicaulis, assembly GCA_034641835.2. NCBI lineage: Eukaryota > Viridiplantae > Streptophyta > Pinopsida > Pinales > Pinaceae > Pinus > Pinus albicaulis. Next base: position 13,488 of record JAXQQM020058863.1, read on the forward strand.
TATGTGAGGAGGATGCTTCACCAGAGGTACTGATGGTAGTGGTTTCAATAGAGAGATTTTGACTTCGTCGACTAGAATTGGCTTCTAGTGATAAAGGTGGTTTTAATGCAATTCTACACGAACGACGGGGAAAGGGATGTTCTTCTTCCACGACGACTGATTTATTTTATGACCAAAAACAAATAAAAAAATAAAAGGGTAATGTTAGGCAAAAGGTTTACCAAGAAACTGTGAACTACAGAATACCTCCTGGTGAACCAAGAAGTACGGGCAGGAAATCTCCCTAAATGTTGTGTTCAGTGTATCACAATTTACAAGGCGACCAACTCCGTTCACTATGGATGGATAGCAACCTAAAGTTGTCCTCCCAAATATACCCGAAGCTACGTGGAGGCCCAAGTCTGTATTAGCAATGTCTAATGTGAAACCGCATAGTGAGAGCACCCCCTTATACTTTTCGTACTACAACACCACCCGATATACCCAAAGGTATGTGGACAAGCTACGATTTACTTACGTATGTGGAGTGAGGTATCACACTCAGAATGTATAGAAGACAATTAACGACAGCTGCTATGTTTTATGATGTCGGAACACGTCTCTAGCCTATACCTTCTAAATTTTATCGTTATGGTTCCAATGCATTTTTAGTTAAATTGATGTAAATTTTAAGTTGATCTTGTTTATAAATTTTCCTTTCAAGGTTCACCGCAATAATGTGATGGAAATTCATAAAATTAAAACTAAAATGATAAGTAAAATTTTCAATTTTAGCTTTTTCAATGAAAATCCTAGCTACTAAAGGGAAAGAGCAATCAGTTTTGAGAGTAAACAACAAAGAGCACAAACTAATATGCAGCTTTCCTAACTTGTTCCTATGAAAAACACACAATTCACTATATGCAAATGCAGGTTTTTCTTTTTAGTCCACTTAATGTGGATGAAAAAGGGAAACTATATGCATCAAATCAACAAAAAACAAATGCTTTCTTCTTTGAGAAATGATGAATTTAACAACAATTTCTCTTTTAGGAAAAACGAAGAATGGAACTACAATTTTTCCTACAAGAAACGAAGAATTTAACGACAAATTCCTTTACGAAAAAAATGGATCTAATGCATAAATAAAATACTTTTAATTTGATTTGTCAATGATAAAGAAAAACACTTAAAGAGACATTGAACAAACTTACTTTTCAAAAGAGGAAGAATCAGGCAAATTCACTGGTCTTTATGAGGTATCAGACTATTGAAAACACAGCAAACAAAAGGTTGAGTATGATGGCAATGACAAATTTAAAGGGAATTTGCCTGGCTAAGGGGACAACGCGGTCTCTAAAGGGAGACAGTGTGTTGCAAAGCACCCCTGAGTGGGAAACAGGGCTCTGCAGAGCATTGTGTCTTGACCAACAGTGCGTTGGGCGCAGCATAGATTCAAAATTCAAGCTACATAACACACTTCTAATGAAATTCTTTGATTCAAAAGTCTAATAATTGATAGTAGATGCTACTGGGTGGATAAGCAGAGGCAAAAACACCAGGAATGATAAGGAAAATTCCCAGTGGAGAAGCCAATTTGTTATGCAAAATTATGAATTATGGATCAAACACATTCCCTAAATGTGGTGCTATGCATTTAGAACAACAGATCAAAGACTTTGCAAACACTTTCTCTAAGAGTAAATGGACACATAGAAAGATAGAGGAACTTACTTGTGATCCAAGTGCTTCTTATTCTCCTTCTGTCACTCTTGTTGTAGTTTCCAATCCAACTTAGATCACCAGACTAGTTCCTACAAGTAAAACACTAAACAGCAAAGAGATTGCAATATACAGATACCTATTTATCTTAATAAGTTAAATCAATTAAACATGAAACATATATATCAGTTAAGAATCCATCATATGAAAAGTAGAAACATAAACAGATACATATATGGGAAAATGAGAAGCAATCTTTATTAATGAGTAGAAGGGGGAGGTTACAACCAACGATCAATTTTATTTCACCAACTCCAGCATCATCCCAGCCTCATCACAATCAACATCTCACTAGCAGCATATCACTCCTATCACTCTCTCAATTGAGAATCCAACAACATTTCTTTACCAAATTTCTTCCTTCCCTAGCACTAGGATCTGTGCTCAATTTATAGGGAAACTGTAGGTATTTTCTCAATCAATGACTTTCTAATAATAGGTAAGAAATGTTCCCAAGATCAGAGGTGTTAGATGGACACTTGGATTCAAATTTTTAAGCTAATAGACTCGTCTAGAAGGCACTGGCCATGTGGAGATTCCAGAACAATGAGAATTCCGCTCCCATTTGACCAACGCACTCTTGAATGTCGGGAATTGCTTTGCAAATCACCCTTGAATGGAGGTAACTGCATATGCAAAGCAGTTAGTCCCTTGAGAGGCATCATTGGTGAGCTCATAAGTGATATAACATATACTTCAAACCTTGGAAACCACGGCAATCGAAGTCATGAATGGTTTATTCTTGTCTTATGGCATGTAGAAACTGAAATGATAGGGGGTGATAGACTCTATTTCATTAGTCCTGGGGATGATGTCTAGTTTGACCACGTCATTGGGAATGATGCCCAAATTGACCTATAACAGTACTCATACAATCAACACTCAGCAAATCTCGACCATTTTTTTTCCTCAGACTCTCTTGTCCTTTCACAGAAACTTACTTACACTTACAGAGCTCTCCACTTAGCTATATACAATGCTACATTCACTCCAAATTCCACTGCTACAATCCATGGTTTTGTTCCTCTACTACACAGAGAATGATTTTGTAACTTATGCGCATCACATTGCTCGAATGTACTCTCAACATGGTTAACCATCTTGCTATATCATTCTATTTCTCAGCCACTGCAACTGTATTAAATTAGAAAGTGAAATTTTGAGTGTTTTTTCCATACTAAGAATTATATCTAAGTCCAACATGCACACTCAAGGAGTACCATCATTAAATTCAGTTTGTTTAATTTGCATGTCTCTCCTTTGTTGCTTTTTAAGACTCACAGAGCTTTAAATTTACTTCTTCATGTCTCTCTTTGTTGTGGTCTAATCTCCGTTATTCTCAGGACTATTTCCTCATGGAGAAGAAATGGAACACGCAATCAACCTCCTTAAATTCATGATATGAATTTTATTTCTTTTAGTTGATTTTTTGTATAGATCCTGCACTCATGTAGGCTCACCCAAGCTATGGGAAGAGCGCCATTAATCAGCTCTAATGATTTTGGTCCTTTTTGCCTTTCTTCTCTATTCTTTGCAATCACCACTAATTCCAACAATGCCTCTAGTGCATTTCCACTTCATCTTTGGCTAGCTACCAAATATGGAAATCTTCTCCAAGTATGGAAATATGTGCCAAATTTTGCTTCTAACCCGTTCATGTCCAAACGCCCATAGAGATTTAAGTAATTCCCTTGGTGTTAAGTCCTTTTGTATATTCAAGCCCGCAACAACTCTTAATCTCCCACAATTCTTTTCCCTTACATAAGCCCTCAGGCCTAATCTTGTAAGCCTACAGTGCTTAGTTGCTTTTATTAACACATGCCAGTGGCGTTCATTGTAATAAGCCTGTAGGACCAAGGTCATGTAACACACAAAAACACTGCAAAAAAAACCTTTGGTCACGCCATTCAATGTTGGTCAGAAGCTTGGAGGTCGAAATACATAACCTGTTAAGTGCCTTCACTTTTCGTGACTTGCTTGGAGGCCCGACTTAGGCTCATTTTCTTTTGATTTTCTCTATTGAAGATTATTAAAATAAATATAAATGAAAACCTTCACAAAACCACCCTCAGTGCAAACTTCGAGGTCCTATCACATCATCAGTTAACATCATGCTTGCATCATGTTGATGGCATCAATGCGATGTAGTGTCTCCTAGGTAGTGACGTGTCACCCGGATTTAACCCACTTGGACACCTAAAAGTGTTGAAAACACTTTCCATGTGTCCTCTTTCTATGTTTCCAAGTCACTATGTGCTTACGTCATCTACCACCTGGACTTGGTACCACAGTGGTCGGGGTTTGGGGGCTGGAGCTTTGTATTCTTGCCAAAATTTAGCTGAATGGGTGACCTTTGATTGGTCAAAAACCTGACTAAGCTAATGGCCCATATGTCCACCTTTTTTTTTCATAAAACAGACTGACCATCGACTGGATGACCTCTGACTAGCCGAATTCCCCAAAGTCCCAACTTGGTCCAAAAATTACCTAAATATAAAATTTATTTAACAAAGAAATTTCGCAAAAAACAAAAGGTCTATATGGAACCTTGAGCTTTGACCCTTTTTATATGTATCCTTTTACCTGCCATATATTTAGCTCCAGGAATCCCTTTTTAGACTTCAGCATACCATTGGAAATCTCTCTTTGCGCACTATCCAATGTCATTTCCAAGAGCATCTGAACTGGTCTTATGAGCAGAAATTCCTTCAAATCGTAGGCCACCTCACTACCATAGCTATAAGACTTATAGATTCTTTATTTAACCTGCTAATATGATGCTTCTCTAATAAAGATTGTAGCAACCAAAAGACTCCCTCTGACCTTAACACTCCATGCACATCAATGCCAAACATGTTATTCATATGACATCAATGCTAGCCCAAATGACATTAATTCCAACACACTTGATACCACCTGCCATCTTAATAATGCCAACAATCCAACAATAGATTTCAACATATGGTTTTTTCTCTTAGTAGTTTTATGGGTCATGTCGGTTCAACCCGTGATTTTGTATTTCTAGTTAATAAACTATCGTGGTATTCTAATCCAAGGATCATTGATTAGGTTTTATGGATGTCATGGGATATACATATTGTATTCTAACATTTTAAATATATAACATTATAAAAATTATTTATGGTTTTCCCAGTTTTGGGTTTATAGGGTAAAATCTCTATGTCGAATGTGTGTGTGTGTGTGGGCACGTGACAATGTATATTTTTATTTTTTATTAATAATATATTTGCAACAGCTAATTGTATAGAGTTAAAACCAATATTTAGTATTAAAGTATTTTGAATTTTAGAGGACACCTTTGTGGCTAAGGGTTTTTAAATCGGGTCTATGGTAAACCCTATTGTAGTGGGAGATATAAGAAATCAATTATTGTGGTGAAAGGAAATGGAAATACATTTAAAGATAGAGATCAAGAAATTCAATGAGTATAGTTTTGATTCATGGAAGCTTTAAATGGAAGATCATTTGGTGGAAAAATATCACAATATTGTTGTGGGATCTACGTACAGCACCAACAGGGATGTTGATAGAATACTACGCCCAGTTGGATCAAGATTAAAATAACACAATATGATTATGTATCTCAGATTCAGTATTATTGAATTTTTTAGGAGAAGTTATAGTGAAGGCATTGTTGAACAAGTTAGGGGCTTTGTATCAATGTAAGCCCCTAATGATCATTTTTTTCTTGTGGAAGAAGTTGTATAACCAGAGGATGAAGGATGGAGACTCAATTTCAGAGCATATAAATGCCTTAAATATTTTCATAAGCTGGTTATTATCTATATATATAAATATTTCATATGAAGATAAGTGTATTAGTTTGTTGTGTTCTCTACCAGACTGATGGGATAGTTTGGTTGTTGCCATAGGTAGTAATGCAACAAATTTAAGTTTTGATGAAATGGTCTCAGTTTCATTACCAGGGGAGATGATATAGAAAAAAATTGAACGTTAGAAAATATATGCCTTATTTGTAATAGGATGCTCCTAGGAGAAAAATAAAAGTAAGTACTCAAGTGGGAGATTTAAATCTTAATGAAAATTCATAAAGGTGTGTTGGAGATGTGGAAAGGAAGGGAATTATAAGAAAGTTTGTAGATTCAAAAGTGTTGAGAGGGGGAGATGATTTCATGATTATCCTTCTACAAATGAAAAATCCTCCTCAGATGAAGGAATGGATGTATACTTTAGCTTCTTCAAGAAAATATATAGATCATGAGACATGATTGGTTGATGAAAGTGCATCTTCTCATATGACTTCTCATAGGGATTGGTTTTGTGTATGAAAGGTATCATGGCGGTGATGTTTTTCTAGGAGATGACTTGATAACAAGAATCATGGGATGAGGAAAATTCATGTTGAAGCTGATGGATGGAAGGATTAGAACACTCCTCGATGTTTTGGACATCCCAATATTGGCCATAAATTTTATTTTTGTAAGCAAGATGAAAAATACAGGCATAGTAAAAAATTTTGAAAAGGAAACCTACAAGATGGTTCCTGAATCAATGTTATTATTGAGGGGATTTCATATTAGAACTATATATAAGTCGCTAAAAGGAATTAGTAGTGATGGGTGCAATAGTTCCATTTTTCCTAAGAGTGGAGCAAAAGAATGAAAAGCTCATATAGTCTCTAGAGAAAAGACTACGTTGTGGCAATAAAGGCAAGGACATATGGAAGAGAAGGTCCTTCAAGTAATACATGATAAAGGTATGGTTGATGATATGTCTAATTAATCTTGGAATTTGATTTGTGTGAACATTCCTTATATGTGAAGTAGATTTGAGTAAAGTTATCCTTTGGTGCTATGAGGGAAGAGGGAATACTACAGTTGGTGCATAGTGATGTGTTTGGACCTATATCAGCTCTGTCACTAAGAAAACCTATGTAATATATCTCATTTACAAATGAATTTTCAAGGGAATACATTGATTTTTTCCTTGGGAAGAAATATAAATTCTTTGACAATTTTAAAGAGTTAGAGGCTCTTGCAAAATTATATAGAGAAGAAAATTAAGGTGTTGAGGATGGATAATGGCGGAGAATTATATGATGATAAATTCAAGGAATTTTGTAAGAAGTGTGATATATAAAGGAAAAAGACTACTACATACACACCCCAACATAATGGAGCTATAGAAAATGATGAACATGACGTTGATACAAAACATAGGGAGTGCTCAGTGGTGCCAATTTAGGACATCAATTCTATAGAAAGGAAATGTACTTATTGTTACCTAGTAAATATATCATCCTCGTCAACATTGGATGATATGACACCATATGAGGTATGGACTAGTAAGAAACCATTTCTTAAACATATCAGGGTATTTGACTCTGATGCTTGTGTAGACACTCCAAAGGAAAATAGAAGTTTGATAATAAAACTAAAAAGTGTATCTTTGTTGGATATAATGATGGTATAAAAGTTTATAATATTAGAACCCATAAAATAAGAAGGCTATGTATTTTCAAGGTGTGATTTTTATAGAAATCAAAGATGTTATCCAATAATAAGTCCTACCAAGGGAGTAATAACCCAAAAAAAAATAGAGTTTCAATTTAAGGATGGTGAATTAAAACCTACAAAATAAGAAGAACCACATGCTTATATATTGAGGAGATTGGTTTGGGAAAGAAGGAAACTATAAAGGTATAATCCACTTGGTATTCATTCTAATTTTTCTTTGTTATTACTAATGATGATCCTATAATAGTTGAGGTATTCGATTTAGAGGATGGGAAAATCTGGAAAATACCATGATGAAGAAATGGCATCCTTAGTTACGAATGAGGCTTGCATCTAGTGGATTTTCCTACTATAAGATATTCCATGTTAGGAAAAATATTGAGATGGGGGAGGGGGGAGATATGAATCAATATTTTTAATTCACTTTAACTTTCAATTTCACATTCATAATTATGTACACTATTATTCTTCATGTAACCTGCATGTGTACACGACTGTAGTTAATGCAAGTTGCGTTTATTCAAATAAATAATTTTTCATATATTCCATCCGATGTTTATCTTTAACCAGTGCATCATTATTTAATTATCCATTTATTAAGAAATAATCATGAGCAGTAAAGAGCAGATAAATAATCAACACACAAGAAACATATCAACAAATATGAACACTGAGATTTTAGGTGGAAACCCAATGCGGAAGAAAATCATTTTTGTTGTCATCTTTGTTTTATTCTTTTATTATAAATAAAAACTTCATTACATATTGTACTGGCGCAGAATATTACTAGCATGCAAGAGCCCACTTTTAGAAGGCTACAACTTCCACTCGTTCTTCAGTGCCCACTAGAAGGGAGCTAGAACCCCCTGATCTCATTTACCGGCTCCTACCGAAAGGGATCTCCTACCCCCTCACTGAAGGCTCCAACCCTCAGCATCTTGTGGACCATGTTTCATAATATTTCGTATTGGATCCACCTGACTCAAACCATCATAAAAAAAATGTAGCCCACCTTTCATCAAATTTTCACACTGGACCCACACCAACAATAAGCCCAAACCAAACTGAATACTGAATCACAAAATCTGAAATACAATCATTGAATCACTACTGAAAATCAATCACCAATAAGTTGATTCATTGATGCAACTAAATCACTAAACTCTGAACCAATCCCAAGTCACCAATCAACCAATAACTGATAAGTCCAATCAACCATTTAAACTAATACTCATCCATTCACTTAGTAATCACACTGTTAGTCATCACAAAAATAAAGTGTTGTCCCTGCAAAACCTGATCAAAATTAACTTCAGAATATATACGTGATTGTTCTAAAGCATACACGTGTATATACGAGTTTCTTGTGCATAACATCTACGTAAAAATCTCAAATTACTGAATACTCAAACAATGTCAAATTGAATCATTGTATCACTAAAATATCGAGTCACAATAAAAACTAATCATAGATATATCAATACTAACTCACTGAATACCCAACCATAATGCAGCATCATCACTAATCAATATAGAAATTCAAAACCTAATCAATCCAATCAACACTGTCAGATACGGACCATGCTTATCAATACATCATTGGCAGACAACAACAAATATAACAAGCATCATCAATTGTCATCGTCATCAAGCAGAAAATAAAACCCTAGTACATATACATGACTTCCATAAAATAAGATTGTGTAGGTACATGATTACCATGAATGACACCCGTGTATATATTTCAACATACTAAATAAATCATCACAAAATTTATACACGACAGTATTGAACCATATTTGTGTATGTAAGTGGCATTACTAAAGAAAACTTGTGTACAAATATTAAATTACTGAGACCAACCTTCGCTGCAAACATAACATACCTTCTGCAAATTTTACTATCAAATCACAGATCACTTCAAACACATTCAAATGGATCTTACATTATTAAATACGCAAACATAAACAAATCAATCAACTATAACCATTAGTAATCAATCCACATTCATATCTCTCAGATCTGAGCCTTGTCCTTGCTCCCTAGTGCACACTTGTTCCATATGAGGTCACACATGAATAATCCAATACTTGCAGACTTAACACCTTCATCTCAATCTCGTTATATACTTTTTCCTTAGCCAATACCACAAGAAAATCCTTTGGTAAAGTTGATGATATTTGTTGATGGGATCAAATAGACATTACCGCCACAATTACTATGGGAAATTACCATAGTAATGACCCCTCATATCCATATTTCCATGGTTCATATTATGTACGCGACTCATTAGGGGAATTTTGAGGTCTAAAATGGGTCTCCTGAGAAAAATGTACAACAAAAATAAAATTTATAGGAACCAATAGGATTCAAGATGATGATGTCAACCATAGGGGATGATTAACCATTTTTTAAGTAAAAGGGTAAAAAGATTAAAAAATAATAAAACTACTTTTTCAACTTCTATTTTCAACTTATCTCCCAAATTTTTTACTCAAATTTCGGGCAGGAGTACTCGTTGGATGCAAAATTTAATTCCTCATCCCAAGAGTACCCATGTTGCATAATTTTGATTGACCTTGCTACATTAAAAATGAGAAATACATATAAAAAAAAACGTGATTACAATCATGTTTTTCATGTATGTCTCATTTTTCGTGTAGAAGTACCCATCAAAGGTATGCAACATGGGTACTCCTTGGATGAGGAATTAAATTTTTCATCCAACGAGTACTCCCGCTTGAAATTTGAGTAAAAACTTTGGGAGATAAGTTGAAAATATGAGTTGAAAAAATAGTTTTTTTCTTTTTTCCCTCTAAAATTTGATGATGTAATCAAATCTTATTTTATTATTTCCATTATTATTTTATAATTTCCTTAGGAGGCACATTTTAGACCTCAAAATACACCTAATGTTTTCTCACAGTACCTACGTATGTACATGACTCTGCTTCATAGGGGTCACATATACTTCCCAAAATTCACATTTTTCATGCATCTGTAACTAAAATTCCATTTCTTTTCCTTATATTTTGTAATGCTTGTACCATAATACTTGTAATCTTCATTAGTTCCATAATCATTATATTATGACCAAGTTGACATCAAGGACATATTTTTCAAATAGATTTCCATCAAGGAAAACACATTAGCCATAACGCAAACAATCTCCCCCTTAATACTTGATGGAAACCACTTTGGCATTTGGAAACCACCTACAAACACACTTGAAAACACCAAGTCTTCTCTCCCCCTTTTACATCAAGGTAAAAGGGTTTAACCAAGTTGGATGAAGTACTTTCCCTTATAGCGCTCATCACTGTAAGTCTAATATGCTGATAGGAAATCATGAAATATTCATATTTTCCATGATCCCCCTAAGCATATGCTAGACCTTCTAAAGATATGTAATAAAGTACAAGGCTTGAAATACATGGCTAAACAAATATGACCTTTCCTATGACCAATGACTTTGTGCTCCCATGATTACATTAATCACCCAACATAATTGGTTTACATATTGGACCCAACTTTACATCAATGTCCCAAAATAATGGGATTACACACACAAAATTACTTCATCTCAATAGCCCATACATGACTGAATTTTACAATGATTACAGCATGGGTCTTTTCATGACCTTTACATAAAGATACAAACATGACATTCATAATCATAAACAAGGATTTCAACCATGATAATTAGCAGCAACCACCATGCATCATATTGGAATCTGCAACATAATCATCTGACAATAACAACATAAATGTCATAATAGCAGCATGAACCTCCTCATCATCAAGAAGCAATAAGCAGATAAGACAATATAGCACCAATCCTCACCAAATATGTAATGATTCCAAGCCTCACCAAGAAAATGTAGCAAAAGCGTAAGATTGTGCAATAAATCTTTGTCAGCAACTCATCCCCTTGACCTCATGTTATGAAGGTCAACATTCTCTCTCCACGTATAGGAGTAGCAACACCATAGGTAGCAAATACATGCATCAACAACACATGTGAAAACCAAGAGTACCTTAAAAATCACAAGCCATTAAGTAGAATAGAACTAACCGACAACATCATCAACCAACATCTTCAGTGAACATATCTTCAAGCTTTAACAAGAACAAGAATAATAAACCATTAATAGCTTTACCAAATGCAACTTAAGCATCCAAAACTTTGGTGAGCCCTCGTATTGCACCAAGAGTGCTGCAACTCCTAGGGGTTTCCCTGCTTTAATTTATCAACTCTGGGTTCATACAAACTTGGAGGTGAAAGTGCTATATGCACAGCAGATGAATTATCTTCATGTCATCCTCTTATGCTTTACGAAAGGGTGCTATTTCTAAGGGTTCTCAGTGAAGTATGTCACACTTCAATGAAACTAAACTAAGTTTCAGAAAGGAAACTAAATTAAATTGCTGAAAATAAATGACAAGAAGGAAACTAAACTAAATTGCAGAAAGGAAATGACAGAAAAGAAACTAATTTAACTTGCTGAAAATAAATGGAAAAAAGGAAACTAATTCTAAACCACACTTAACTTGGCCAATCGGCTAAATGCACTCTATTTATCCTATGGTCTATCTACCATGCTTCTACTCATGAAACTAAGCTATCCATGACTTAATCCTAATTGAAATAGTGTTGTTTTTTCAGCTTGGACGAAATAAAAAGGGATAAAGAGGCTAATGGAGGGCTTAGCACATGAAACAGGTCTTAGAAGTGGAAAGCGAGGGTTTAAACCAGATTAAGACTCTATTATAGCGCAAAAGGCTTTGGAGCGAAATAACTTGAAATATGCGATGGCAGAGATGCAATGTGGAGGTGGGACTAATACCGCAATCATGATATCGCAAAGTTGGATCGATAAGCGTTAAAGGGAACAGGCTAAATTATGCGATGTGCGAAGTGCGACGGGGAAGAGCAGCGAAGTGCGATAACAATATCACAATCAGAAAAATAAAGCGGTGAGTCTCGGAGAAAAAGGGAAAAGGTGTGAAATTCTATTTGCGATGGGTGACTTGGCGGTGGGATCGTCGGCGGAGCGCGATCACAATATCGCAATCGGCAGTTGGAGCGGTAAGTGAAAACGGGAACAAGAGAAATAATGCAAAGTGCGAAATGCGATATCGCAATTCGCAATATTGCAAATCTGGAGGAATAGTGGAAGTGTTGTTTAGAAAAGACTAAGAATTGTGATTTTGGAAAGGAGATGCAATTGCAGTCGAGCGAAAAGGAAATGTGATGCGATTTGCGATAAGTCTCGAAAGAAAGAGGGGAAAGGTGCAATCTGTGATATGCGATATCGCAATATCACAATCGGCTACAACGAGCGGTAAGTGTGAAAGTAAAAGGGAAAAGTCACGAAGTGCGATTTGCAAAGTACTGTAGCGGGGATTTCTTGGAGGAAAGGCGGAGTTCAACCTTGGATGGTTTTTCAATCGTTTTGTGACTAAAGAGGGTAAGGCAACAGTGACCGATAAAAACAAAGGAATACGACGGGTTGAATGGTTTAAGTGGTTTTATGAATAAAGAGGTGGGTGCGACAATGACAATAAGCGGGAAAAAGCGGAGATGGAGGGCGTAACAGCAGAGATGGAAGGGAGATGGAAGACAAAGCGGGAGGTGTTGGATAACTTCCCTCTGGGCTATACTTCCCATACCTACTATCAACCTGCCTATTTATCAAAGAAATATAGACAATATGTTCATGAAAATACAAGCACTAATCTAATCTATTTCCAATAAATCATAAGTGAGAAAGCATTTTTGGTTTGTGGGAGAAGGTCTACCCTCCTCGAGCTCTATTGACGGAGTTGAGAGGGGAAGGCTAGCCTCAAAGCTTTATGGAGTTTATCAACTATTCTACACTCTGTAAGAAAATTAAATCTACAGCAAAAGACAACGGGAAGTGAACTAAAACATCAATAAAAATACCAGCAAACTAGCTCAATGTTCAGAAGAAAAACTAGCTAAATGGCATGAAAGAAAAGAATGGAAAATTGTTAGGAGTCGTTCTGACCCTCGATCGGGAGATCATTTCGCTTTTTGCATATCATTTTTAGGTGTCTCGCTCATTCCACTTCGTTGCATTTCACTAGGGGCATGCCATTGACTGACGAGGGGGTCTGGTTGTCTTGTGTTTCCTCATGCTTGTACCTGCAGGGCTAATTAAGATTCCTCAAAAATCACTGAAGTTCAGGTCACTTCATTCATGGTCATAAATGATTATTTTTGTCAAAAAGAGTCTTTAGTTCTAGAGTCTAGGGTTTTCAGTCTTTTGCTACATGTAATAAAAGCCCGCAGGCCTTGAGGTTGGTTTCAAAAGGTTCCTATTTCACATTTTTATTCTCAAAAACATTTGAAGACATTTCTAGTCCAAAACTCTGTTTTGGAACTAGAAATTGTCAAATTTCATTTTTGTAATAATTGTGTATTTGTTCCACCATAAGAAGTTCAAAAGCAGCCTCTGATCTTTGCCAAAGCCAAAATGCCAAAATCCCTGCAAGAACCAAGACATTTCATCAGTCCAAGACTCAGAAAAAGTAATTAAGAGCCAAAAGACAACATTGTATTAAGTGATAAAGTGCCAAATTCCCAAACATTACAAAGTGGGTTATGGAGCAAATTAGAATTAAATTGATTTTTATGAGATATTTTTCTACACATATAAGCCATGGAAGACAACTCATTTGCACAAATTCCCAAGGCAGAGTTCGAATTGGTGAGTTGAGGGGCGAAAACTTGTTTTTCAAAGCCGTGGACCGGAGGTGGAAGTGCGCGCTACGCACAGAGGAGGCGTGCTACGCACACCAGGCGCGCGACGCACTGGGCTTCACAGGCCCATGCAAATTAGCAAGCGCGCTACGCACATACCGCGCGCAGTGCACTGGGTAAGCGCGCTACGCGTATAATCTCAGAGCCAAAAAAATTTCGCTCCTTCGTCCAGATTCATGCCAAATTGCCTCCAACTTCTTGCAAGTAGGTTTTTCACATTTGCTCAGTGAATTTTGGACATGATTATGGTGTTTTGAAAGTGGAGAAACCATTGTTTAATGTGGAGAAATGTAAACCCTATGTTTATTTCCAATATCACTTCCTAGGGTTTTGAAACGAATGTTAGTGGTTGTGTGGGGGTTTGCAAACTTGTGTTGTTGATATATATGCTCATGCATCTACTGTCAGTGGTGTCCCTGCTCATTTTTCACTTTAGCCCCATGCTCTCTCTTTTCCATTACATCACTGCTCTCATTGTTATTGCCATTGTCATTTTCACACTATTTATCATTTATGTTATGACATAGTCCTAATTTCAATTTTCCACGTCCTCCATTGACATTGTTAAACACTGCCAGGGCTATTGTTACTTTTGATCCTAATAGTTCTTTCCCCCATATTACACTCTTTTCTACCCACTTGTCAAATCCACTTATGATCAAAGCAGTGACTATTTTTCATGCAAACCTATTTGACAGAGCCATTACCACTGTGGCTTGCTTTCCTATGATACTTTGATACATATGTGACATATTTGGGTTTTGAGTATACACTGAAACTTTTGTCTTCACTACACCTATACCAGCATACATTTTGCAAACATTCTGGTTTCAGAACAATGTCAGAGACGGATTCGGTTTATGAACAGGAGTATGACAGTGATTCCACAGCAGAGATTAATGTGCCACGGAGGTCTCACAAAAGTGGCAAAAGTGGTAAGCATCTCAGGCAGGAGCCTACTTCATTGGCTCAATTGCAGGCTTGCCCGCTTGCAATGGATTGTTTTCAGCATCAGTCATGTTTCCAGTACTATGAGATGATTTCAAAAACCCAACATCATCATGAGCTAGCTCGTCTATTTGTTCTACATTTACATGATGGCCATGTAAACCTTGCCGGAGTAGATTTCGTTCTGTCACCAGAGACCATTGCTCAGGCCACCGGAATACCAAACATAGGAGAGGAATGGAACAAATGACAACGAGTTAGAGAAATCTCACCCCATGAGATACGTCAAACCTAGGTTTATGAAGCTGACCGGTATTTCCATTGATTCTAAAGGAGCGAGTTTGCACCATTGATGAAACTCATCATTTGATATTTCCAGTTGCGAGCGATTCTTGCATCTCTGTCGTACCATGTCCGGATTTTGATGCATTTTCATGAGAGGTCACGATATGATGAGCATTCCATACTTCATGTATGACAATAGAGAGAATGACAATTTTGTACGGAAAAGACTCCAACACGACGGCATAAAGTATATGTCATTGCGCGAGTCAAAATCATGGTGGTACGCCGGTTGACACGGTGGGGCATCACTTGGGAGGATTTCATCTCTCGTGACTTATTTACAGTGCCACAGCCGCTTCCCGAGGTAGTTCATGATGAGGGAGAGCCTTCACACCAGCCTGACATTCCTGAGATCGAGCATATCAGTGCTCCATTGTATGTGACATACCAGCGAGGCCACAGGGCCTTATTTGCAGCTACAACGACGAGTACTATCTCCACCCGGGGTGGAAGGGGTCTCGTTGACTTCATCAGCAGCGCGAGTATTATCTCCACCAAGGGTGGAAGGGGTCTCGCCTTCTTCTTCAGCACAGGTACAGATCCAGGACAGAGGCAAGAGGCCTATGCACAATGAGGGCCCATCAGGCGGTCGGGACACTGATTTCACATTCATCGATGTTGATGCGAGCTCTCCTAGCTCGAAACTGAAAGAGATCATCCAGGAGCAAAAAGGAAGCAGGAATGACACGGCCAGAAGAGGTGAGAGGGCTCGAGTGGATGATAAACTGCAGAACATCAAGGCAAGCTAGAGGATGAGCACACACTTTTAGAGGGTGACAAGCGAATCGGGAAGATAAACGATTAGCCGGAAGAGGAACACAGTGATATGACACCGGCTGATCGAGATTCTTGCCTCACGCATGTTAACATTCATCTGGATAAATTGTTGGCAAAGTCCAATAGAGACAAAGACATGCTTCGTCACATGAAACATCATTATTGGGCCCGCATGCACGTCTGCAAAGAAAAAATGAAGATTCTGAAGAGGAGGTTGAGCAGAGCACTAAAACGGCGGAAGAGGCCTGATCCACTCCGGATTTTGGCCGAGGCTTCATTGGCTGGGCATGATACATGATGGAGGGTCTTCGCTCCGAATTTGAGCAAATTTGAAGAAGTTTTTGTCATTTTGGAAAATTTTGGTCTCAAAATAGATTTTTCAGCCCAACGCGTAGCGCGTCGACGGGCTCGCTTATGATTGGGACACTTGCTGGAGGAAAAATTTATATTTTTGGATTTGTCATGGTAATTTATGCATGCTCCAGTAGGACCAAATCATTTCACCAAGTTCTAGATGATCAAAGGGGCCAAAACACCATGAAAATCACCGTTCTGCCACTTTTTGCACTGGCAGGAAATACTTGTGGGAGAATGAAGTTTTGGAGGGGAAAATGAGCTTCGAATTTGGAAATTCAACTTGGGTTGGAGAGCCAACATCCAGGGCTTTCCAACAAGCTATCATGAGCTTGATGTTGATGCCGGGAAGTGCCCCAAAAGCAGGCTGAAAGGTGCGCTATGCATAGAGCTCAGGCGCATTACGCATAGAGATTTTTGGTCCATTTTTCATCTTCCAGCTCAGGATTTCGGCTAGTTGGACCACTTTTGCTTGTGGGTGTAATTTTTGAGTTATATTGATGTAATTTTATGGTTGGCATGTAACTTGGACTCACTTTTACCTATTCTAGATGATTCACTCCTAAAAAAGTAAAAATCAAGTGAAAGAATCAGTTTCCTTCCTTTTAGAGGCAAGTTGTTTGGTTGCCTATATTCTAGCTCCTTGTTTAGAATTAGTTGAAACTGCTCCTAGAAGGAGGAATTCGACCCCTAGAGACATGGGAAGGGGTTAGGATAGTCTATATGATGTAATTTCTGAGACATTCTACAGGTTGGACTCTTGGGAAAACTTTTGGCACACTATTGTACATATTTTTCATATTTTGGCTAAGGAAAGATCAGAGGTTTTGCAGCACCTGTTGGGATTCTTGTGGCTTTCAGTTCTTGATGGTGTTTTCTCTCATTTTATTGTAATTTCTTTCATGTTTAATGTATTTCATTCCCTTCTTATGCTTATGAAACTAAATGAATAAGTAAATGAGGTTGAATCCATTGTTTTCAGTGCTCTGCCTTTAAATTTGTTTAGTTTTACATGTTTTTGCCTGTTTGGAGAGGATCCATGTTCTCCCTTGCCCTCTTCAGCTCCTTGTCATTCTGATCCATCCATACACCTGACAAAAAGCATCAAGACTATTGCCTACCTCGCCCCAACTCGAATTCTGCAAAAATCTGGCCTTATCCCCGGACCCAAAATTGTTTTTCCCATTTTTTCAACAAAAAACCCAAAAATCAAAATCAAACTTTCCTATCTCTTTACTAGCCTAAAATCAGTATTCGTTATAAGTCATCTCAGCCCCTTTGAAGACCTTTTGGCGAGATAGACCCGGAGAGAGCCCTCTCCTGTCCTCGTAGGGCTAGCTACGAGGTTGAGCGTGGTTTGATGTAGCCTTGAGTTTTACCTTATTTCAGCCTAAGGTAGATTTGAGCGCTAACATAGTGGCGACCATACTGGGGAACAAAATCTCAATGGTTTTCTTGTTGATGTGTTTGTTTCATGAGTCTTAGACGGAGTCTGAAGTCACGCCAGGTAGCTTTCGAAACGCTTTTGCCATGCATAAGCGGAAGTAGATAAACGCTGCTTCAGTCGATCTCCGGTAAGCTTGTGAATGCAGCACTTGATTTGCAAATCACCCCAGTATACTTGTTCATTCTAGACCTTTGGATGATTGAGTCTAGAAGTCGATAGGCTGAAGATAATTGATTGTGTTCCTTGAAATTTTTCCCGAATAGATCAATACACTGGCTTCAAAAAGGCATACCAGATCAAATCCTGATCCAAATCCGCCTCCAGTATATGAAAACCCCAACCTAATCCCAAGAATTTTCTGTCGAGAAGCTCCCATTATTCCTTTGGTCAAATCTCACTCATACCCCACTGTTTTTGAATACATTGAAGATATTGAGTTTGACGATCAGTTCGAGTTATCATTGTTTAAAACCAAATCCGAAAGTGCCACTGGTTCTACCGTCATCAATCCTGAGTTCATCAAGTATCTAGAAGTTGAACAAGCAAATAGATTTATCGATAATTATATTCTAAATCTTCAAAACTCCATTGTAGCAACCAACATTCCTGAATTCATTGAATCTGCTTCACAAACTCTTGGGCCATCTGAAATTGCATCCGGTTCACGAATTCCCACTGAACCTCCCTTTATCCCTACCATTCCCGTACAGCCTGAGATCTCTGATCAGCAATCAGCAGTAGTTCCTCCCCCATCTCCACTGCATACACCTCGTTCATCTACTGCTCCCATTCCACCTGTTTCTCCAAGACAGCAGATTATAAATCCGCCAAGAGCCATGGCTGTGAGATTCGCACCTCTTGTTTTACCTGCAAATTTGGATCCTATGCCTGCTGATTATCAGAGTAAGATTCCAATATTTGATGGCACGCCACAGAGTATATCCGCTCAGCAGCATATTGTCAGAATGACAGATTTCTTGGACCTGCATGAAATAGATGAAGAAAATGTGTCCATGAGGTTGTTCGCCCAAAATTTTGGAGGTGAGGTTCGTAAATGGTTCAGAGCTCTACAGCCCGCAAGTATCAATACATTACAAGAGCTTCAGACACAATTCTTAGATCGGTGGGAGATGAAAAAAGATCCGCTGCAGATTACTTCTGAGTATACTAGCATCAAACGTAATCCTGGTGAGTCCGTTCAGGATTATATTATCAGATTCAATACAGTTTATAATGCAATCCCAGATGACTTAAGACCGTCTAGAAAGTCAGCTCTCCTTAAATTCCCGGACGGTTTTGATCCGGAGATGGCTTATTCACTACGAGACAGAGATCCGCCTACCTTGGAAGATATGCAGAAGATTGTTGTTAGTGTTGAGGCGAATCTGAATGATAAGAGAGCCCGGTTGAAAGCAGAAAAGAGAGTGACCATAAAAGAAGAAGCTTCCACATCTGCATCAGAACAGCACTTGCTTCGTGAGATGGAAAAAATGTTCAAAAGAATGACGCTTGACAAGCCAGAAACGCAGATTCGTAATCCCAACTACCGTGGCCAGCAGCAGCCACAGTTCAGAATTAAGCAGCGTGAACAGAGAGCACAAGAGCCGGCAGCCCAACAGCAAGTTAAAACACCTCTTTTGCAGAATTTTGTGAGTCAAGATTTAGACTATGACGATGATGTAATAGGGGAGCAAAACCACTTCTTTACTCCCGATGATCTTCCCATTTACATCACTGAGGATGAAGAATATGGAGAAAGTCCAACTTCACAGAAAGATGAGGATTTCATTTTAGCAAATGATGTAACTCTGGAGGAAGAATCAGATGAATACCAAAGAGGATATATGAATGCTTTGTCCGCTCAGCAGAAGCAATACTCATTGAGAAACAGAGATGTGCCCATAAACCCAATTCAGAAAAGAAAAGAGGCTTCAGCACCAAAGATGGATTCACCTATACCACAGAAGAAAGGAAAAGAGACAATTGATCCCGCAGCTAGTAAACCATCATCAGCAGAAAAGGTAAATCAGTCAAGTATAATGAAGGATAAGGCTGAAAAGAAGGAAGTTCCAGTCAAAGAGGTTGAAAGAGTTTCAGCCTTTAGTTTAGAAAATGAAATTTCCAAATTGAAGGTATCTATTCCTTTGACAGAAATTATGAAGAACATCAGCTATCGAGGTCAAGTCTCCAAAATTATGAATTTTGATCCAATGTTTGACACGGTAAATATAGAAGATGATCAGCCTGAATTGATATTTGGGCCTGCTTTAGATGGTGAGTCCCCTGACAGTGATGTTCCTCCCTTTTATATCAGTTTGAGGTTGCATGAATATGTTTTGCACAATGCCATGTTCGATTCTGGTGCTTCGCACAATCTTATGCCAAAGGCGATCATGGAAAAGTTGGGTTTAGATATTACAAGGAAATACCATGATTTGTATTCATTTTATTCCAGCCGCGTGAGATGTATCGGACTCATCAAAGATTTGGTTGTAAGTTTAGATCAAATTCCTGCGAAGAATGTCTTGATGGATGTGGTTGTGGCGGACATTCCTCCTCGATTTGGGATGCTCCTTTCTAGATCTTGGGGGGAAAAGTTGAAAGGTACACTACAGTTAGATTTTTCTTATGCTACAATTCCAGTCTTCGGTCAAATGAGAAATTTATATCGAGAGCAAAAGATGAAATACATGATAACAAGCAAGGAAAAACCAATCAATCATCCGGTAAATTATGTACATACCGACTTAGAGTCGTTTGTTTTGTTTGCTGATAGTTTTAATGATATAGATAGTCAATTAGTTCAGGCAGAAGATATACCAGAGATCACTGAAAACTTTAGAGAAGTTCTACAGAAATAAAGACGAGAAAAGCAAGCTACTGTTGAGCAATCAGCTAAAGACGATGGGCAGCAAACAGAAAAAACAGAGCTGACGCAATTTCAGCACTTAGAGGAGGATGAAGATGGTCTTTGGACCATGGATTTTGATGGCGCAGTGGGTAGTGATGGTGCTAGAATTGGTGTTTGGATACGCAGTCCATTTTTCGCTCCGGATAAGGTTCCAAGCAATGTGAGAGTATGTTCCTACAAACTAGCATTTGACTGTTCTAACAATGAGGCGGAGTATGAGGCTCTGATTGCTAGCCTTAAGATTCTAAGAAAGCTGAAAGCGAAAAGAATTGCAGTCTATGGTGATTCGGAGTTGGTGATAAAGCAGGTAAAGGGTGAGTTTCAAGCCAAGCATCCTCGCATGAGGGCTTACCGTAATGCAGTTTTAGACATTTTGAAGTTATTTTCTGATCATACCTTGACATGTGTGCCTCACATACAAAATGGTGTTGCTGATGGACTTGCTAAGGCAGCAAGAAATTTAAAAATTCCAATGAATTCCAGCAACAAGTTCGAGATTCATGTGAAACACCGCCCCACCGTTCCAGACAATCAGCGATGTTGGCAAGTTTTTCAGGATGACGAGGAGATTAGTGATTTTCTGCAGAATAAGGGTAAGTTTAAAGACACCTCCATAGACACAGAACATGATGATGGTAGTGATGATATACAAATAAATCAAATGGAAGTGCTGCAACTTAAAGATAACATCATTCCTAAAGGATTGATTCCTTTGGAGGAACTCTTTGATCAAGACGATGTAGCCCGCAAACCGACATTGAGGCCGACTGAAAAAGGTGTTGAAGAGGTAAATATTGGGACAGCTGAAAATCCCAAGATGGTAAATTTATCAAAGTCATTGTCACCAAAGGTAAAAGCGGAGTATGTGAGATTGTTGTCTTCATTTTCTGATGCTTTTGCATGGGATTACTCAGATTTAAAAACATATGACACTAATATCATTCAGCATACTATCCCCATTAAACCGAATCAGAAGCCTTTTCGTCAAAAGTTGAGGAGAATCAATCCAAAGCTGCTACCATCGATTGAAAAAGAGGTAAACAGGTTGTATAAGTCAGGAATCATTGTGCCTATCCGATTTTCAGATTGGATATCAAATTTGGTGCCCGTGAGAAAGAAAACAAGTGAGATCTATTTATGTATCGACTTCAGAAATTTGAATAAGGTATCATTAAAGGACAATTATCCACTGCCAAAAATGGACCATATATTGCAGCGAGTAGTTGGAGCATCAAGGATGTCACTACTCGACGGCTATTCAGGATACAATCAAATTTTAGTGCATGAAGATGATCGTGACAAGACTGCGTTCACCACTCCATAGGGAATGTTTCATTATGCAAAAATGCCGTTTGGTTTGAAGAATGCAGGTGCCACTTTTCAGCGTGCAATGGACATGGCTTTTGCCAATGAGAAGAATGTATTTTTGGTTGTTTACCTTGATGATCTGACTGTGTTTTCAAATTCTGATGAAGAACATTTATATCATTTGAAAATTGTTTTCCAGAAGTGCAGAAAATATGGCATTTCGCTGAATCCAAAAAAGAGTCTTTTTGCCATGGATGAAGGCAAGCTCCTTGGCCACATCATATCGAAAGACGGCATTCGTGTTGACCCTGCACGTGTTGAAGCCATCCAGCAAATAGAACAACCCTGGAACAAGAAAGAAATACAGTCATTTAATGGTAAAATGAATTTTCTGCGTCGTTTCATTCCAAATCTTGCTGAGCATCTTAGAGAAATCACGAACATGCTGAAAAAGGACAGTCAGGTAAAGTGGACAGAAGAGGCGGTGAAATCATTCAATTTGGTAAAGTTAGCTCTTTCTTCAGCCACTATTTTAATCAGCCCGGACTACACACGGGACTTCATTTTGTTTTCGTTTGCTTCTGAGCACACTTTCGCAGCTGTTTTAATGCAGAAAAGAGATGGAGTTGAGAGGCCCATTGCTTTTTTCAGTCGGATTATAAGGGACGGAGCGTTGAAATATAACATTATTGAGAAACAAGCGCTTGCACTTGTAAAGGCCTTGAAATATTTCCATGTGTATATACTGCATTCCCACATTATAGCCTATGTTCCTAACGCAGTAGTTAAAGATGTTTTGGTACAGGCAGATCCAGAAGGAAGGCGGGGTAAGTGGATCGCTGCATTGTTATAATATGATGTGGAGATTAAACCGACCAAGCTAATCAAAGGACAAGGACTAGCCAAGATCATGGCTAAAACAAATCTGCATGCTCTAGATATAAATTTGGTCGCTGCCATGTCCGATGAAGATGAGGAGAGTACATCATTTCAGGTATCTGATATTTTTGTTTCTTCCCCTTGGTATGCAGACATTTTATACGTACTTCAGAATTTGTCTCCACCACCCGGGATGCCTAGAAATAAGAGTAGAACCTTGAAGTTGAGGGCTGCAAAGTTTTTCATATTGAATTCTGCATTATATTGGAAAGACCCTGGTGGAATGTTATTGAATTGTTTGGTAGAGGAGGAAGCCAAAAGAGTTTTGGAGGACTTTCATAGAGGAGACTGCGGGGGCCATTTGTTTTGGAAAACCACAGCGAAAAAGATTCTAAGGGCAGGTTACTATTGGCCTTCTTTGTTTTCTGATGTATATAAGGCTGTTAAGAATTATCACGAATGTCAAATTTTTGAAGGGAAGCAGAAACTACAGCCTTTGCCTCTCAAACCAATTGAAGTCAGCGCACCATTTCAGTAGTGGGGGTTGGATTTCATTGGGGAAATCCATCCGGCATCTTCCGGACAGCATAGATGGATATTGACAGCAACGGATTACTTCACGAAGTGGATCGAGGCCATTCCCACTCGACAAGCCACGGATGCGGTAATTATCTCTTTTCTTGAAAACAATATTTTGTCACGTTTTGGGTGTCCTAGTAAGATAATCACAGATAATGCAGCGGCCTTCAAGTCAAAGAGGATGGTTGAATTTTGCTATAAGTACAACATTAGCTTGGGACATTCGACTGCCTACCATCCTCAAGGAAATGGCTTGGCGGAATCTTCAAATAAGTCTTTGGTAAATATCATTAAGAAATTGCTGGAAATCAATAAAAAGGGCTGGCACAAGAAATTAGTGAATGCACTTTGGGCTGATAGGGTAAGTCAGAAAAAATCTATCGGCATGTCTCCTTTCGAGTTGGTGTATGGGGTAGATAGAGTTTTTCCCACTTCTCTTGCTGTCCCGGTAGTCAAATTGCTTCAGGAAGCCGGTAGTGAGGAAGATCCCATGCAGCGAAGGATTAATCAGATGATTCATTTACAGCAGACACGGGAGGAGGTATTTCAAAATACATTCAAGTTGCAGGAGCGCATAAAGAAGATCTACGACAGGAAGGCAAAAGCAGATAAGTTTCAGCTGGATGAGGTGGTTTTGAAGTGGGATGCTCGAAATGAAGATAAGGGAAAGCACGGAAAATTTGAAAACCTATGGAAGGGTCCTTTTAAGATAGCAGCGTATCGTGGTCAGAACGCCTTTCTTCTCAAGGAAATGAATGGGGATGATTGTCCGGGAGGGCCGATCAATGGTCGGCTACTCAAGCGATACCACTTCTGAGTATTTTCTGCTGATTTCATCATCATTGTATATATCATTTTACTTCTGTTTCATCGCAAGTGTGGACTAATCTCTTTCTTCAGTCTGGGGCCCGGAGCGAAGGCTATAATTCTGGAGATGGAGGTTAGTTGGTTTGAAGTTTGTAAAGTCAGTTTTATCAGTCTTTTCAGTTTTAAAATCGAGTCATTTTTGGTCAGATTTCAGTCAAGTTTTCAGTCCAGTTTTCAGTCAATAAATGTGTCAAAAGTTTTTGTGTTATCCGTTGAAATAATGACTCCATCGCCCAATGGATGAAGGCACTGTCTGACTCCCCCAGAGATCTGTCATTCTTGGCATCTCCTTGGAGCCACCATCCCCATTGGAGCCAATGTTAGATTCGGTCCTTACAGCCCTCCGTCAGAGATCATTTCGCTTTTTGCATATCATTTTTAGGTGTCTCGCTCATTCCACTTCGTTGCATTTCACTAGGGGCATGCCATTGACTGATGAGAGGGTATGGTCATCCTGTGTTTCCTCATGCTTGTACCTGCAGGGCTAATTAAAATTCCTCAAAAATCACTGAAGTTCAGGTCACTTCATTCATGGTCATAAATGATTATTTTTGTCAAAAAGAGTCTTTAGTCCTAGAGTCTAGGGTTTTCAGTCTTTTGGTACATGTAATAAAAGCCCGCAGGCCTTGAGGTTGGTTTCAAAAGGTTCCTATTTCACGTTTTTATTCTCAAAAACATTTGAAGACATTTCTAGTCCAAAACTCTGTTTTGGAACTAGAAATTGTCAAATTTCATTTTTGTAATAATTGTGTATTTGTTCCATCATAAGAACTTCAAAAGCAGCCTCTGATCTTTGCCAAAGCCAAAATGCTAAAATCCCTGCAAGAATCAAGACATTTCATCATTCCAAGACTCAGAAAAAGTAATGAAGAGCCAAAAGACAGCATTGTATTAAGTGATAAAGTGCCAAATTCCCAAACATTACAAAGTGGGTTATGGAGCAAATTAAAATCAAATTTGATTTTTATGAGATATTTTTCTACACATATAAGCCATGGAAGACAACTCATTTGCACAAATTCCCAAGTCAGAGTTCGAATTGGTGAGTTGAGGGGCGAAAACTTGTTTTTCAAAGCCGTGGACCGGAGGTGGAAGTGCGCGCTACACACAGAGGAGGCGCGCTACGCACACCAGGCGCGCGACGCACTGGGATTCATGGGCCCGTGCAAATTAGCCAGCGCGCTACGCACATACCGCGCGCAGCACACTGGGTAAGCGCGCTACGCGTATAAGCTCAGAGCCAAAAAAAATTCGCTCCTTCATCCAGATTCATGCCAAATTGCCTCCAACTGCTTGCAAGTAGGTTTTTCACGATTGCTCAGTGAATTTTGGATATGATTATGGTGTTTTGAAAGTGGAGAAATAAGTGTTTGATGAGGAGAAATGTGTAAACCCTATGTTTATTTCCAATATCACTTCCTAAGGTTTTGAAACGAATGTTAATGGTTGCGTGGGGGTTTGCAAACTTGTGTTGTTGATATATATGCTCATACATCTACTGTCAGTGGTGTCCCTACTCATTTTTCACCTTAGCCCCATGCTCTCTCTTTTCCCTTACATCACTGCTCTCATTGTTATTTCCATTGTCATTTTCACACTATTTATCATTCATGTTATGACATAGTCCTATTTTCAATTGTCCACGTCCTCCATTGACATAGTTAAACACTACCAGGGCTATTGTTACTTTTGATCCTAATAGTTCTTTCCCCCATATTACACTCTTTTCTACCCACTTGTCAAATCCCCTTATGATCAAAGCAGTGACTGTTTTTCATGCAAACCTATTTGACAGAGCCATTACCACTGTGGCTTGCTTTCCTATGATACTTTGATACATATGTGACATATTTGGGTTTTGAGCATACACTGAAACTTTTGTCTTCACTACACCTATATCAGCATACATTTTGCAAACATTCTGGTTTCAGCACAATGTCAGAGACGGATTCAGTTTATGAACAGGAGTATGACAGTGATTCCACAGCAGAGATTAATGTGCCACGGAGGTCTCACAAAAGTGGAAAAAGTGGTAAGCATCTCAGGGAGGAGCCTACTTCTTTGGCTCAATTGCAGGCTTGCCCGCTTGCAATGGATTGTTTTCAGCATCAGTCATGTTTCCAATACTGTGAGATGATTTCACAAACCCAACATCATCATGAGCTAGCTCGTCTATTTGTTCTACATTTACATGATGGACGTGTAAACCTTGCCGGAGTAGATTTCATTCTGTCACCAGAGACTATTGCTCAGGCCACCGGGATACCAAATATAGGAGAGGAATGGAACAAACGACAGCAGTTAGAGAAATCCTACTATGAGCCATACATCAAACCTAGGTTTATGAGGCAGCTGAGCAGGGTATTTCCATTCAGATTCCTGAAGGATGAGTTTGCACCATTGATGAAACTCATCATTCAATATTTCAGTTGCGAGGGCAGATTCTCGCGTCTCTATGCGTACCATGTCCGTTTGTTGATGCATTTCACGAGGGTACGTATGATGAGCATTCCATACTTCATGTATCACAACATAGAGAGGATGACAATTTTTGTACAGAAGAAGACCCCAGCACAGCAGCATAGAAGTATATATCATTACGCGCTGATCAAAATCATGGTGGTACATTAGTTGACACAGCAGGGCATTACTTGGGAGGATTTCATCTCCCGTGACTTCTTCACAGCGCCACAGCCACCTCCCGAGGTAGTTCATGATGAGGGAGAGCCTTCACATCAGCTAGACATTCCTGAGATCGAGCATATCAATGCTCCATTGTATGTGACATACCAGCGAGTTTGCAACTACACGACGAGTACTATCTCCACCCGGGGTGGAAGGGGTCTCGTTGACTTCATCAGCAGCGCGAGTATTATCTCCACCAAGGGTGGAAGGGGTCTCGCCTTCTTCTTCAGCACAGGTACAGATCCAGGACAGAGGCAAGAGGCCTATGCACAATGAGGGCCCATCAGGCGGTCGGGACACTGATTTCACATTCATCGATGTTGATGCGAGCTCTCCTAGCTCGAAACTGAAAGAGATCATCCAGGAGCAAAAGGCCGAGAATGACATGCTGAAGGAGAAATTGCAGAGGGCTCAGTGGGTGATAAACTATATGGAGCAGCGTAACAAACAGCTAGAGGATGAGCACACACTTTTAGAGCTGCGGCGAATCCGTGAGGATCGACAATTGGCCCGGAAGAGACCTGGTGATATGACACCGGCTGATCGAGATTCTTGCCTCATGCATGTTAACATTCATCTGGAGAAATTTTTGGCAAAGGCCAATAGAGACAAAGACATGCTTCATCACATGAAAGGTCATTATTGGGCCCGCATGCACGTCTGCAAGGCAAAAATGAAGATTCTAAAGAGGAGGCTGAGCAGTGCACTAAAACGGAGGAAGAGGCCTGATCCACTCCGGATTTTTACTGAGGCTTCGTTGGCTGAGCATGATACATGATGGAGGGTCTTCGCTCCGAATTTGAGCAAATTCGGAGAAATTTTTGTCATTTTGAAATATTTTGGTCTCAAAACAGATTTTTCAGCCATACGAGTAGCGCGTCGACGCGCTCGCTTATGATTGGGACACTTGCTGGAGGAAAACTTTATATTTTTGGGTTTTTCATGGTAATTTATGCATGCTCCAGTATGGCCAAATCATTTCACCAAGTTCTGGATGATCAAAAGGGCCAAAAACACCATGAAAACCACCTTTCTGCCACCTTTTCCACCAGCAGGAAGTACTTGTGGGAGAATGAAGTTTTGGAGGGGAAAATGAGCTCCAAATTGAGAAATTCCACTTGGGCTGGATAGCAGACATCTAGGGCTTTCCAAAAAGTTATCATGAGCTTGATTTGGATGCCAGGAAGTGCCCCAAAAGCAGGCTGAAAGGCGCGCGATGCATAGAGATTTTTGGTCAATTTTTCATCTTCCAGCTCAGGATTTCGGCCAGTTGGACCAGTTTTGCTTGTGGGTGTAATTTTTGAGTTATCTTGATGTAATTTTATGGTTGGCATGTAACTTGGACTCACTTTTACCTATTCTAGATGATTCACTCCTAAAAAGTAAAAATCAAGTGAAAGAATCAGTTTCCTTCCTTTTAGAGGCAAGTTGTTTGGCTGCCTATATTCTAGCTCCTTGTTTAGAATTAGTTGAAACTGCTCCTAGAAGGAGGAATTCGACCCCTAGAGGCATGGAAAGGGGTTAGGAAGGTCTATATGATGTAATTTCTAAGACATTCTACAGGTTGGACTCTTGGGAAAACTTTGGCACTATTGTACATATTTTTCATATTTTGGCTAAGGAAAGATCAGAGGTTTTGCAGCACCTGTTGGGATTCTTGTGGCTTTCAGTTCTTGATGGTGTTATCTCTCATTTTATTGTAAGTTCTTTCATGTTTGATGTATGCCATTCCCGTCTTATGCTTCTGAAACTAAATGAATGAGTAAATGAGGTTGGATCCATTGTT
>JAXQQM020075340.1:0-13804 GCA_034641835.2 Pinus albicaulis
AGTTTAAGTGTTGAAGACAAAATGTTGCAATTTACTTCACAAGTTATCACTTTCTTAGATGTACAAAAATGTTTTGATTTTTCTTGTCCTTTACCATATTAACATTTAACTCTATTATATTAAATCCCTAGTGAAATACCCTTTCCTAAGTATATAACTCCCTTTTTTATAAATAACCCAAAAAACCCCCTTAGTATAAAGTTTAACCAAAGTGTTTTATATCCCCGCGCATATAAAATAAAACCCATTATATACCCTTTCGTTAAATATACATTTATAATATAAATCCCGCCCCTATGGTGAATTAATTGGATTAATTCATTCATCATATAATAAAAAATATATATAAAAACTTTAGACATACAATATGTATGTTTAATACCAAAACATATCAATAAAACTTTGCGAAAGTCTTGCGCCACCGTGGTCCGTCCACGTGGCATTCCACCTAGCCAACTCTGCCGCAACCCCTTTTCTTTTGCATACAGGATTAATTAAGTCGCCTGGACTAATTAATAACTATTTCCGCCAGTTAAAAAGCCCCCGGAGCGATTAAGAACATTTAAAAGTGTTTTAAAGTACGACGGGGCCCACGCGAAACATCCGCCCATCTTCCCATCGCCCCAACCGTTGGATCAGCCTCCCGCAGATCAACGGCCAGCGTTGATTCCGCTGCCCATCCCTTGTCAGCAATTTAACCAGCGGGGGATGGGTGGTTTCTGAATAGTCAACCATCCACGTGGCGATTATCCTATGGAATCGCTCCCCCCGCGATCAATACCGCCCTCGACCAAAAGCGGTGCGGGGACTTCCCGCTTACCACTTATCGCCCGACTCTGCACACGTCATCCAGTACTACCGTGACGTCACACCTCGAAAAAAACAAAAAACCCTTTTTACTTGTAAATAAGCCATTTTTCACGTTTTTCCTGTTATTTTCGTTATTCTGAAAACGACAGAGCTCCCGCTGCGATTTTCAAATTTTCATTGTAATTGATCATTTTACTCCAAGATTCTGCTGCGCCCGTGCTGAAGAACAGTTCCTCCATTTCCTGTTACCTGTTAGAAAACCAGTTTCCGTCTAAAAACAGGTATTTATCCTTTACGCCCCGACTGCACGTAAAACTCAGTTTCCTTTGTTTTTTCGCTGAAAAAGTGGTTAAAAATCATTGCTGAGTCCTCCCTGAAGATTTTAAACCTGTGAAATTGCCCCCCAAACTATTGAGCTATTGTCACTGCAGAGACGAATACTCAAAGGGGCAAGATCTTATAGGGTTGTGGGAATCCAATCTCCCAAGGTATCTCATCCCCTCAGTCCTTATTTTCCCAGAAATTATCCACTGCTATCATGCCAATTATGATCCAAATCAGAAAGCAGTTTTATCCCCAAGTCAAAGCATATCAAAATCAAAGAGTATCAGTGGATAAAGTGTATCAGGTAAAAGTCAGAGTGAAAAGTCAAAACAAAGTTACAGAGCAGTCAAAGGTAAACAGTAAAAATGAAGTTACAGAGGTAGTAAAATGGTAAAAATAAATGAAAGTACTTTCACCAAAATTGAATTTTGTCTAAAGTGAAAGTAAAACAGTCAAAAGAGCAAGAAAGTAAAAAGATGAAAAAACATAACAAGAAGGAACATTTTTGCAGAAATTACATGTTTTAGTCATTATTTTTCAGAAAATATTGTGACCAATACAAGATGAATTTTGCAAAACTGAAGGAGGTTTATGTTCTTAAGAGTATCATCTACAAAAACCTCTCTCACTTTCCTAACAGCTATTATGGTTTTGGAAATATTAAACAAATGTTGAAAAGCACTTTTTGCAGAAAATTACAGTCAAGTCATCATTTTGCAGAGAATATTGTGGCCAATTAGAAATACATTTCACAAAAATGAAGGAGGTTTTGGTTCCTAAGAGACCCATCTACAAAAACCTATCTCAGTTTTTTCACAGTGGTTTTATAATGAGAGATACATGCGCATCTTTACAGGCCATTTTTCAGACTCTGTAAAACTCTGTTTTACGCATATTTTTTACAGAGAATATTATTCACAGCTGGAGAGGAATTTTAGGAAAGTGAAAGAGGTTTATCTCACCAACATATTTATCCACAATAACCTCTTTCACTTTTTACATATCTATTACGGATTGAGAAATACGAAGATATCATTGGACCCCAAGTTTGCAGAATTGTTGGAGCAGATTGCACAAAGAAAGGAAGCAATTAGTGACTTGGATGCCTCATCATCAAATAAGATTTGGATCAAATTCGAATTCTCCTCTTTGTCATCACTTATCCATCAAAAATAGTGCCAAATAGTTTGAGTGTCCTTTACTTTAGTTCTATTTATGTAAATAGTTCGAGAGATTTGTGAACCAATTTTGATATTTGTTTCAAGATATTTTAGTTTAGAATTTGTATAAATACTCCACTCTTGGAAGCATTTGGGGTGGATTCTATTACTCTGCTGTAACATTGAGAATTTTGGAATAAAAGCTTTTGGAGAAATTTACTTGTGGCTTGCTGGATGACGATTTGAAAGCACTGGACTTGTTGCAGGATTCATGTGTTGGACTACAGTTCAATAAGTGTTTCTACCTTTTGTCTGAAATTTTATATTAGTTTTTAATACCATCATATCCATTCCTGAATAATTTGCATAAAGGATTGAAACAGAATTTGCTTAATTGTACTCTGTTTTCAAATGTGATTGTTCTTAAATGTTTTCTTCTAAATTAGCTATAAGCATGAATTCTTAAATGCTCCTGCTTTGCTAATTTAAACACTGTTGATTACTATAATAAAGAATTCTTCATTGCTCTTTGTTTGTAGTCATTTCACTTCTTTCTTTTGAACATGGTGAAAGATTCTTAGCTGCCTTTCATCCCTTCAAGATCATCCCATCCACTTTAAATTTTAAGGATTGTTCTCTATCTAGCTATCTTGCCCTGTAATACCATCTTGTGCCTAGAATAGAAATCCAGTAAAGCCATCCTTTGACTCCATAGCCCAATGGACTGAAAGCCCTCAACCTTGCCCTTAGTTTGTGGACTCCACCAATTTTCCCAAAACAAACTTTGAATCTATAGCTAGCCTAAAACCTTCCAAAAACAAAGATAAATCATAAAGAGAGAGCCCTCTCTGGATGCAGATTGGCTAGATTCTGCATCTAAAAGGTTGGTTTGTGGTTACCTTGGGTATACTTTCCTCTTACACAACTTCTAGGAAAACCTGAGTGATAACATAGTGGCGACCATACTGGGGATCTGAATCATTTTTATTTGTTAATATTGTTCATTTATAAGCTATAGACAGAGTCTGAAGATCAGCCAGGAAGCCTTTGAAATTGCTTTTGCATTGCAATTGCAAGAGTAAATAAATGCTACTTCAGTCTATCTCTGATTTAGCTTATATACTGAACCTTAGTTTCAAAATATTTAATCAGACTCTCTAGTTTAATAAATCTTTGAGAAAATTTTAATTAAAAAACTTAAATTTCTTAAAGAAATCATAGAAGTTGTTTTGAAAATTCATAAAAAAACAAAATAATCATAAAATACTCAAAATTTGGTTTCCTGAAGAACTAACTTTTTCTTCAAAATTTTTTTACAGGTTTAGATCTGATCTATGATGGTGGACAAGGATCAGACACACAAAGGTTAAAATCATCCACCTGGCGACTCCAAATCAATTTCACAATCAAGACTCCACTGGAGGAATGAACCTCAAAGGACAATATGGAAAGATCAGGCTTTCAACTTGGGTCTTAATCCAAGACTTTATGTTCTTTTTCATTAAGAAAATTTTTCAATGTATATTGTATTTTATAGAAGATCTTAGATTAGTTTTTAGTTATTTTCCTTTGAAGATTGTAAATAATAATTCTTCTAATCTCTTTGAGCAGCTTTCTTATGAATCTAATGATGATCATTTTCCAATTAAGAAGCCTCAAATAATCAAGACTGATCTTACAATCCCTGTACATAT
Organism: Pinus albicaulis; assembly: GCA_034641835.2. Taxonomy (NCBI): domain Eukaryota; kingdom Viridiplantae; phylum Streptophyta; class Pinopsida; order Pinales; family Pinaceae; genus Pinus; species Pinus albicaulis. The sequence continues at coordinate 3,989 of JAXQQM020075340.1, forward strand.
CCATGTGCCATATAAAGTTCCAGATAGATATAAGCCCCTTATTCTACCTCCTTTACTCCATGATTTTCCTGAAAAATACTACAAGTATCTTCCTAGATTTGATGGAGAAAATGGTATCACTGCCCAAAAACATATTCAAGGTTTTGAAAATTATTTGGATTTATTTGAGATTGATGAAGATGATGTTAAAATCAGACTTTTTTCTCTTTCTTTGCAAAATAGAATAAAGAGTTGGTTCAAAAATTTGCCTAATGCTAGCATCTCAAATTTCCAACAGTTTATCAAACTTTTCCTTGATAGATGGATAATCAAAGTTAATCATTTTGTGATCATGGAAGAATATAATCAATTAAAAAGACATTCAAATGAAACGATACAACAATTTTCTGACAGATTTAATCAAGTTTATTATTCAATGCCAGAAAATATTAGACCTCGTCATGATTCAGCTCTCTTGCATTATCCAAGTGCTTTTGATTCAGAAATAGAATTTCGGTTAAGAGAAAGAGATCCAAAAACACTTGTACAGATGCAGAATATTGCAGTTGATGTGGAAGTTAATCTCCAAATCAAACAGGAAATGTTGAAAGCAGAAGAAGAGGAAAGGAAAAACATTGCAAAGGTAAAACTCAATCTTTTGGTAAGTAAACTAGATGAAATAACACAGAAGATCACTATGAAAGAAGAATTTTTTATTCAAAATCACCATGAAGAAATAGAAGAGGTTGATAGCCATGAACAAATTCCTCTTAATTCAAATTATCATAAATCAGAAAATGAATTTACAAATCAATATGAGAAAGAGGAATATGTTGTTCTAATGTGTATGTTTGATGACATTCCTTATTTTGATGATTTGCCTAAGTATGATCATTATGATGATAGTTATGTTCTCCAAAGTCAAGCTAACTTTACAGAGATATCAGAAGCTAGTTTGGAGGATGAAGAAATGAAGTTTCAGCAGATTGAAGACAATGATCAGCCAATACAGATCAGCCATGAGAGTGAGGAAGGAAGAGCAAAAAATGTGGAAATAAGTGAAGATTCTTTACCTCTTTGTTTTGCTTCATTTCAGTTCATTAGAGAAAACTATCATGCCATCAATAATCAGCAATCTTTAGGAATTGTGATTAACAATAAAGAAGATAATGAAACTATTAATCAAGATTTTTCAGTTTCACAATTGCAGTTATCAGTTCCCATTGAAATAAATGATCAAATGACACAAGAAAGTTCCATACCACTATTTTTTGAACCATTTCGGCTTTTAAAGGAAATGTGGTATAACATATTTAAAGAAAAGAATGGGAAACTTGTTGAAGTTTATGAAGTCCCATGGAATTTTATATGTCATAGGTTCCAGCAATTTTCCCAAGATTTTCAGGATCCAATAGCATACATGTTGAATATTGAAGGCATTCCAAGCATTCCTCTATTAACTAACTATGATTTTCAGAATCAAGATGATAAAGGATTCAATACTCAGACATTACAATCAGTAGGAATATCATCACAAATCTTATCTGAAAGTTTACAGGGAGATAAAGATGAAAATAGCACTTCATATTCATGGTATGGAGGCCATCCAGAACAGATGTACAGTTGTTCAGATCAGTTAAACATCAGTGTATATATTTTGGAAGATCCTTTTGTACAGTTTCTAGAGTCAACAAAGGAAATAAAGTGTTTCCTTATCCTCTCATTTGTTGACAAGTTTCTAATAGGTTGCAGAAGTACAATTTTGATAATCAACAAGAAAATGCAACATGCAACAAAATCTATCAAAGTACATAATTCTTGAATGGTTGCATTGGCTATTTCATTTTACCTAACTAGCAGTTGAACAGTAGATTGAGTAGGTAGATGAGTGCTAATAAGCTCAGAATTTTGAGCATTTTTTTTAGTTTTCAATTTTCAGCTAGTTTTTCATTAAGTTGGTTTGAAAATTTTTGTGTGTTGTTTTAGTTTCAGATCAGATTTCAGGTTGCAGAAAAAGGACTATATTCAATTCAAGATTTCCAACTAGGAAACGCAGTTTTGATTGGATGGTGACTTCTTGAAGTTGAAGCCCGAAGTGAAGGCCCTAAGCTTCAAAAGTTTCACTATCATATGTACAATAAAGCTACCAGGAGAAAGAAGATTACATGGTTCAGTTGAAGACATTTTGAGGCATCTCACCTGCTGTTCTTGACTTTTCACAAGGAAAAACCATCCCCAAGTGGAGCCAGTGTTAGTCTCCTATACCAATAGGTGTCATTTTTCATGATTGTCTGGATTGAACTTGGAATATGTTCAAACCTTTTTTCTTGAGCAAAGGTGTTCCATATTCTTGAAAAACCAAAAAATCAAAAAATTTAAAAAATGTAAAGAGGGTATACCCTAAAAGAAAAAATCAAAGGGTAAGAAAAATAAAATGGTCAAAAAAGTGAAAGAAATGAACCCCAAACAAAAAATAGACCAAGGAAAGTGTGCAAATCCAAATGCCACTACTATTTCATTTTTGTAAATAAATCAATTGTGTGCAGCTTGTCAAACCTTTGCCACAATTCATGAATAAGTCAAACTGTTTAAACTTGGCTTACTCATATTTCAATTTCATGTTATAGATTAGAGAATAAATATCTAGCCAAATAGTTTAATCTTGGCAGATAAGTAGCTAGGTAGAGTGAATAAAAGGTGCTCAACAGTTTAATCTGAGCCCTTGGATGTAATAAGGGTAGAAATAGATAGATTTATCATGTAAAAAAGAAAAGATTGAAAAGGGTTTGCAAGTATAAATGCACCCTAATAAAGAAGAGAAAATGGTAGTGTTAAGTAGATAGGGTAGGTAGATGGTGCTGCAAAGTGTTATCTGATGAATGGTGCTGCTACATGTTGGTTAATCATTTACTTTCATCAAAAGTACTAAAGCAGGAAATACACTGGAAAATCACAGCAAGCAAAGTCAAATTCATTAACCTCCCTCATCATTTTCCCCCTCAAGAGTGTTACTAATTCCCCCCCAAAAGTATTAAGGTATTTGGAGATCAAAAGGGCTCAAGGCATTTCCTTGACTTCTGGAGGGACCGGACCCTCGGCCTAATGATCAAAAAAGACCTAAGCACTTGAGATAATTCATCATTGTTATCTTCCATCTTTAACTTCTTCCTAAGTAAAATCCTATTTTACTTAGGAAACTGATGCAACATTCCATAAAATTCATCAAAATAACTTGTTATTCTAAGTTTAAGTGTTGAAGATAAAATGTTGCAATTTACTTCATAAGTTATCACTTTCTTAGATGTACAAAGATGTTTTGATTTTCCTTGTCCTTTTTCATATTAACATTTGATTTTACTATATTAAATCCCTAGTGAAATCCCTTTTCCTAAGTATATAACTCCCTTTTCTAATAAATATCCCCAAAACCCTTTATTATAATGTTTTACCAAAGTATATATTCCCGCACATTGACAATAAAACCCCGCTTTATAAACCCTTTGGTGAAATATATCGTTATACCATTAATCCCCGCCCTATGGTGAATTAGTTATGTATTGATTAATTTACCATGTAATAAAAATATATACAAAAAACTTTAGACATACGATAAGTATGTTTAATACCAAAACATATCAATAAACTTTGCGAAAGTCTGTGCCACCGTGTTCCGTCCACGAGGCATTCCACCTAACCAAACCCCGCCGCAACCCGTTTCTTACACACTCGGGATTAATTAGTCATCAGGACTAATTAATAGCCTTTTTCCGCCTATCAGACGCCCCCCGGGGAGATTAATAACGTTAATAGTATTTAAAACCCTGTCGGGCCCGCGCAAATAACTATTCCATTATATTTCCATTTCTTCGACCGTCGGATCGCTCCTCCGCAGATCGACGCTCCACGTCAATCCCGCTGCCCATCCTTGGTAAGAACTTTAACCAGCGGGGACATAGTGGTATCGAAACAGTTCATCATCCACGTGTCACACATCCAACGGAATCGCTGCCGATTCGTTTAAAACAGCTTTTGCACAAAAGCGGTGCGGGCTTACCGCTTACCGCCTACCACATACCGCCGGCCCCACTCCCTTACGTCACCCCGTACGTCAAATGACGTCATCACCTCGAAAACGACAAAAACCCTTTTGACTTGTTTTTAAGCCATTTTTCGCGTTTTTTTCAGTTATTTTGGTTTTCGAAAGAGACTAAGCTCCCGCTGCAAATTTCAAAATTCACTGCAAATACACCAAATTACTCAGAAATTCCGCTGCGCCCGTGTTGAAGAACGTCCCTGCCATTGCTCATTACCTATCAAAGAACCAGTTTCCGTCTAAAAACAGGTATTTATCATTTTACGCCCCGACTGCACGTAAAACTCAGTTTGCTTTGTTTTTTCGCTGAAAAAGTGGTTAAAAATCATCACTGAGTCTTCCCTGGAGATTTTAAACCTGTGAAATTTCTCCCCGAACCTGCAAATTGTTCTAATTTCCTTCATTTCAAGAATCCCGCCCGGCCCGTGAAGAAAACCAAAAACCTCCATTTTGAATCCACAAGAACCAAAATGGAGGCCCCGGCAGCTCTTAATATCACTCCATTGAATGCTCCTTACCATGAATTAGACTATTTACCTCTGATAGATGAAGATTTCCAAATTAAAGACCTGCATTTTGATGAAAGTCCCCTACTGAGCTATTGTCGCTGCAGAGACGAATACTCAAAGGGGCAAGATCTTATAGGGTTGTGGGAATCCAATTTCCCGAGATATCTCATCCCCTCAGTCCTTATTTTCCCAGAAATTATCCACTGCTATCATACCAATTATGATCCAAATCAGAAAGCAGTTTTATCCCCAAGTCAAAGCGTATCAAAATCAAAGAGTATCAGTGGATAAAGTGTATCAGGTAAAAGTCAGAGTGAAAAGTCAAAACAAAGTTACAGAGCAGTCAAAGGTAAACAGTAAAAATGAAGTTACAGAGGCAGTAAAATGGTAAAAATAAATGAAAGTACTTTCACCAAAATTGAATTTTGTCTAAAGTGAAAGTAAAACAGTCAAAAGAGCAAGAAAGTAAAAAGATGAAAAAACATAACAAGAAGGAACATTTTTGCAGAAATTACATGTTTTAGTCATTATTTTGCAGAAAATAATGTGACCAATACAAGATGAATTTTGAAAAACTGAAGGAGGTTTATGTTCTTAAGAGTATCATCTACAAAAACCTCTCTCACTTTCCTAACAGCTATTATGGTTTTGGAAATATTAAACAAATGTTGAAAAGCACTTTTTGCAGAAAATTACAGTCAAGTCATCATTTTGCAGAGATTATTGTGGCCAATTAGAAATACATTTCACAAAAATGAAGGAGGTTTTTGTTCCTAAGAGACCCATCTACAAAAACCTATCTCATTTTTTTCACAGTGGTTTTATAATGAGAGATACATGCGCATATTTACAGGCCATTTTTCAGACTCTGTAAAACTCTGTTTTACGCATATTTTTTACAGAGAATATTATGCACAGCTGGAGAGGAATTTTGGGAAACGGAAAGAGGTTTATCTCACCAACATATTAATCCACAATAACCTCTTTCAATTTTTACATATCTATTACGGATTGAGAAATAAGAAGATATCATTGGACCCCAAGTTTGCAGAATTGTTGGAGCAGATTGCACAAAGAAAGGAAGCAGTTAGTGACTTGGATGCCTCATCATCAAATAAGAGTTGGATCAAATTCGAATTCTCCTCTTTGTCATCACTTATCCATCAAAAATAGTGCCAAATAGTTTTAGTGTCCTTTACTTTAGTTCTATTTATGTAAATAGTTGGAGAGATTTGTGAACCAATTTTGATATTTGTTTCAAGATATTTTAGTTTAGAATTTGTATAAAGAAACCCTCAAAGAGAGTATTGAGGGTGGATTCTATTACTCTGCTGTAACATTGAGATTTTCGAAATAAAAGCGTTTGGAGAAATTTACTTGTGTCTTGCTGGATGACGATTTGAAAGCACTGGACTTGTTGCAGGATTCATGTGTTGGACTACAGTTCAATAAGTGTTTCTACCTTTTGTTTGAAATTTTATATTAGTTTTTAATACCATCATATCCATTCTTGAATAATTTGCATAAAGGATTGAAACAGAATTTGCTTAATTGTACTCTGTTTTCAAATGTGATTGTTCTTAAATGTTTTCTTCTAAATTAGCTATAAGCATGAATTCTTAAATGCTCCTGCTTTGCTAATTTAAACATTGTTTGATTACTATAACACGGAATTCTTCATTGCTCTTTGTTTGTAGTCATTCCACTTCTTTCTTTTGAACATGGTGAAAGATTCTTAATTGCCTTTCATCCCTTCTATATCATCCCATCCACTTTAAATTTTAAGGATTGTTCTCTGTCTAGCTATCTTGCCCTGTAATACCATCTTGTGCTTAGAATAGAAATCCAGTAAAGCCATCCTTTGACTCCATAGCCCAATGGACTGAAAGCTCTCAACCTTGCCCTTAGTTTGTGGATTCCACCATTTTCCCAAAACAAACTTTGAATCTATAACTAGCCTAAACCTTCCAAGAACAAAGATAAATCATAAAGAGAGAGCCCTCTCTGGATGCAGATTGGCTAGATTCTGCATCTAAAAGGTTGGTTTGTGGTTACCTCGGGTATACTTTCCTCTTACACAACTTCTAGGAAAACCTGAGTGATAACACACCCGAAGAAGATACATTTTCAAATTCTAGAACCAAGTTAATTTCTTTTTACCTTAGGTATCAAAGCATAATAGGCAGAACCAAATCCCCTAAAATACTTTAGCGAATGAATGTTGCCACACCACATTTCATAAGGAGCTTTGTTCCTCATTGTATTAGAAGGACACCTATTATTTATTAACATAGCACATAGAACTCCATCAGTCCAGAACATCAATTTTACATTCTTAGAAAACATCATGGAGTGAACCATATTTAAAATTGTCATGTTCATTCTTCCAGATACACCGTTATGTTGGGGATTATAGGGCACAATTGTCTAATGTTTGATCCCATGTTGGTGAAGATAGTTTCCAAATTAATATGAATTGTATTCTTTTCCATTATCAGTGCAAAAAGAGCTAATATGAGTTTGTGCATCATTTTCAATCCCTACATGAAAATTATTGAATGTTTGAAAAGAATCAAATTTGTTCTTCAATAAGTAAACCCAACACATTCTCGTGTAGTCATCAAAAAATGTCATCATATATTTACTATCCATTTGCAGAAGCAACATGCCCCAAGTGCCCACCTGCACTATTCCACTTGGGGCCCCACCATTGTCTCTTTCAGTTTTTTAGTTTTGGTACAACTTACTATTTTTAGCATTTTTTTAGGTCTTGGACTTCTGGAGCCCTTTTGAGGCCCTAAACAATGTTGGGTGGCCACCAATATCCACCTGGATCACAATTTTTCTATGTGATCAGGAATGTGACCCATGAAAGGCCTATTGGCTATGATTTCCTAGAATACAAACATCCAATTTATTAAGTTTCCTAGGAATTTTAGGTAATCTAATAACACCATTTCTCTTCAAAAATCGAATGCTATCATATTTTAAGTGTCCAAATATAGAATGTCATAAAAGACTTGATGGTAATGTACCTTCATAATGGTGAGAACTCAATGTAAATTTTTGTGCATGAACAGAGGTACCTTGCAACTTTAGGAATCTTCCTTCTTCTATTCCCTTCATGACAAGTGAGTGATATGATTTTCTTCTCACCTAAAACTTGCCATAAAACATGTGAATGGATTTTCCTTGCTGGTAGATGTGGAATAAGGACAACAAGTTACTCCTCAACTCAGGGATTTACAAAACCTCATGTAGAAGATGGTCCGGAAGACCAGGAAACTTAAGCCTGATTACGCCAAGCCTTGATGGCCTGAGTTTAGATTTGTCTGCAAAGTATACTACTCCATCAACCTTGTTAGTAAATTCTTCAAAAAAATAATTTCTAAAATTCATGTGACATGTTGCTCCTAAATCTAGCAACCAATCATTTCTCCAAGAAGTAAGTGAAACATCAAACAAGTCTTTAGTAACTCCAATGTTACAATGTGCTACAACATAATGAGAAGATTCAGGTGCTTTACCTTTGTCTCTGTCATGAGTTTTACATTTTCCTTGGTTTCTTTACTGCTCAATTATATCCCAAGGTAGCTTACATATAGATGCATCATTCCAATCTTTATTGTAGTGTATGCAATGAAGATCATATTTTTCACTTTGAGTTTGTATGCCCCCCCTTCCTCTAAAGTTTCTTCTTCCTCTTCCTCTTCAGCCATGTCTTCCTCTGGAAGAATCTTCAGCATGATTCTTCTCTCTATGTGTGGAACATACAACTTCTTCAGTATGCAGAGGGATTTTCATCTTTCCAAAATCATTCTCTCTTTCTGCAAATTTTTTCTCAAGGGAATCAAAGGTGATCTTCATGAGGTTTCCACTTCCTTGCAATGACTCAAGGTAATATGACTAAGTGGGATACAATCACTTAACATAAGATATGAGAGGTATGTAAACTTCTAATCAAATATTTTTAATGTCATGCATGATAGATCTTACTTCTGATGCTAGAGGAAGAGGGTCATCATTTTTCAATTCAAGGTTGAACAACTTAATCATTAATTGAACAATTTCAAGTTCTGAATGTGAGTCATAGAGTTATTTTAATTTTCCCAAGGCTTCATAAGAATTTGAAAATGGTGTAATTTGGTGACTCACCTCTTCATTTATAGAAGCTGCAATCAAGGCATAGGCCTTGCAATTCTTGTTTTCCAAAATGGCGATCTCCTTGTATCAAGTGGGCTTTGCGAGTGTATTATCTCATTATCCTTCCGGGGAAAAATACTGAGAGGGGGGGGTGAATCAGTATTTACTGCATACTCAAAACTTTTTACTTTTTCATGCTCTAAAACCCATATGCTACTTTTCTGAAGCCAACTAGCATATACACGTGGATATCCTTCATAAAACTTGCGTATACACAGAGACCTAATTATGTCATTAGTTCTTTGTTTATATCATCTCCATTATTCATTCATCGATAAACCATAATTAGTAAACATGTGCAAAGAAGAACTGTAATAAACCATCACACCTAAGCAACATCACACATGAACACCTGTGATTTTTAGGTGGAAACCCAATTCGTGGGAGAAACCAATCACGTTAGCTTGCTCGCCAATATTTTATTATAGAGAAAACATCTTACAACAAATGTGTCACGCAGATTTCACCAAAGACGCAAAGTACCCGAGGCATCCGCTACTGCACCCTCCCTAAAGGAGCTCCAACCCCCCGACTCGTTTACCAGCCTCACTTGGAAGGGAGCTACGACCCCCTGATCTCGTTTACCAAATTTCACTGAAGGAGCTACGACCCTCGCTTCCTCGTTTACTCAAATTTCACTCCCGGAAGGGAGCTACGACCCCGACTGAAGGCTACAACCCCGCATATCTTATGGACCACATTTCATCATATTTTCATACTCGACCCTTTCCATACTTTTTTTTTAGCAAACATACAAAACCAACAAGATACTTATCAAAACGCATCGATATCGAAACACAAAAGAATCGTATCGATATTTCATACCCTTCACTTCGCACGTATGTTCGCCTAGATGTTCGCCTCATCACAGCATCTAAGCCTTTCCATAATCGATCTAGCAAACACAAATGCATTTCGCATCTAATAGACCTCTTCCATCATTGGTGCATCATACATTCAGATTTATCTTCAAGTGTAACCCTTTCCATTCAGATCTACTTCAAAGAGAAGTATTCATTCAAGCTCAGACAT
>JAXQQM020060287.1:0-45672 GCA_034641835.2 Pinus albicaulis
GGCGAGAATCCGAGAGAAGGCTAAGAAATTTGTAATTCTCTAACATGCGGGGAGAAACGTGACGCTGCTTTAGTTGTGGTTCATCATCAGATATGAGAGACGTATCCAGCTCATTGTTTAATACAATAGATGTGTATGTATAACTAAATGCTGTGATACAACGCTGCTTGACAACTTTGTACACCCATAATTTATTTATTTATTTAATTTTATTAATTTAATTTATTATTGTTACAAATATTATTTTTTAATTTATTTATTTATAAAACCTTTAATATATTAATATAATGGTAGTAATTTAAATTTATCGCGTAAATTTTTGTAAACTTTGCCAAATTATATAATAATTAATTATTATTATTAATTAATAAATATAATAATTCTTATTATAACACACCATCATCAAATAGTCAAATAAAGAATCGTAATAAATAAACAAATATAATAATTAAATAAAATAAAAATAACATAAACAAATAAATAAAAATAAAAGATTTTATTAATTAAATAATAATAATAATTATTATTTCTATTTTTATTTATTTTAATTTATTTTATTTATTTATTTATTATTATTATTATTTATTTATTTATTTTTATTTATTTATTTATTTATTTATTTATTATTATTATTATTATTATTTTTAATTAAATAAATAAAGTAAAAAATAACTAAATAAATAAATAAAAATAATAATAATAATAAAATCAAGAATATAAGGCAGGAATCCTGACTTTATTCTAAATCAAATTTCTATTGGAGATTTAATCCCGTTTTCTTCACCCCCTAATAGTTCTCTCAATCAAATGGTTTAGCAATGACCTTAGCATCTTCCATGCAAACATGATGGTTAGTCTTTCGTAAGTGTTTGGTGATCTTTATGCTTGGATAAACGCATGCTCACAGATCCTCACTAATGGTCAACCTACTCATCATCAGGAGTCCTTACAGAACAGGAATGATTTGCATCACTCCTTCCATCCTCGTCAATTGACGCCTTAATCTGATGAAGAGAACCCACAACCAGAGCAGGGCTTGAAATAAGAGTGAAACCTTATGCTTTTAAGGTACCGATTTATGGGTATTTCACACTACAATATTCACTAGTTTCTTTAATTTACAGATCTCCCCTTTATGAAAGTTGAAGCCCTCGGTGACATTATAACCATTATTACAGCGAGATTCATATGGGCTCTCGCGTGAGACTCACGTAGCATTTCTCAACTCTCAAGGCTAGGTGCTCAGGACGCCGACTTTGAGTAGGGAATGGTGGAGCAGCATGAAGATACCGGGCCAAGCATGAGTTTTCGAAAAACTTGATGGGAGAAAGAACCCATCAAGTTTTTCGAAAGAAAACTCATACTGAGCAGTATCTTCATGCTAGCTCCCACCATTTCCCTGCTCAAAAATTAGGCGTCCTTAGCACCCTAGCCACAAGGGCGTTGAGAATCTCTGATGAGTCTCACCTTGAGGGGGAAAAGACCCATCTGTTGAATGTCTTTTGTAATAATGGTTATAGTATGTCGCAGGGCCTCAAAGCTTTCCTCAAAGCAGAGAAAGGTCCTGTTAATAATAAAAATAAAAAAGAACCTAGTGAATGGTATGGCAGTGTCAGCATTCCATTCATCCAGGGTACCACCGATAAGATTGCTAAAATCCTTAAAAAGCATAAGGTTTCCTCTTATTTCAAGCCCCTTAATACAATTCGTAGTTCTCTTAAATCGGTTAAAGATCTGATTGACCCCAGGGATGGAAAAGGTGTCTACATCATTCCCTGTTCCTGTGGGACTCCTTACATTGGTGAGACGGGTCGGTCCATTAATCAAAGGATCTGTGAGCATGCGGCTGATATCAAGCATAGAAGATCTCGCTCATCTGCCTTAGCTGAGCATGCAGAAAAGACTAACCATCATGTTTGCATAGAAGATGCTAAGGTCATTGCTAGAATCAACCATTTCCATCATCGTAAGTTGAGAGAGGCTATTGAAATTGAAAAAAGGCCCGTTAATCTCAATAGAGATGACGGTTGGAATATCAGCAGATGCTGGATTCCTGCCTTATATTCTTGATTTTATTATTATTATTATTTTTATTTATTTATTTAATTATTTTTTACTTTATTTATTTAATTAAAAAATAATAATAATAATAATAATAAATAAATAAATAAATAAAAATAAATAAATAAATAATAATAATAATAAATAAATAAATAAAATAAATTAAAATAAATAAAAATAGAAATAATAATTATTATTATTATTTAATTAATAAAATCTTTTTATTTTTTATTTATTTGTTTTATGTTATTTTTATTTATTTATTTAATTATTATATTTATTTATTTATTCTGATTCTTTGTTTGACTATTTGATGATGGTGTGTTATAATAAGAATTAATTATATTTATTAATTAATAATAATAATTAATTATTATATAATTTAATCAAAATTTACAAAAATTTACACCACGATTTGTTAAATTACTTACCATTATATTAATATATTAAAGGTTTTATAAATAAATAAATTAAAATAATAATAATAATAATAATAATAAATTAAATTAATAAAATTAAATAAATAAATAAATTATGGATTATTTACCTTTTCAAAGTCAAACTAGCCGTTATCCTAACGGCTAGTTGAGTCATTTCTACATCTATTTATACTTAATGACTGGATCTGATCTCTCACATAGTCCTGATGATGAACCACACTGGTTGGTTCGAAACGCGTCGACCTCGTTCTTTTGCATGTGATTACTACCGAAAGAATTTCTACAAATTTATATTATGGATCACAGAAGCTTAGATTCCAAAAGGCTAAGAAAGTCGCTTTGTTGCTCCCAGGGTAATTTTGAGAATTGGCTAGAGAGGGGCAACTCAGAGAACTAGAAATAATTTTCACTGTAAGGAAAACAAAGGGCTTTCTTTATGAGTTCAGGCGATATGCGAAAAATCTTATTGCCTTGAGCAGACAGGAAAAATTCCTTGCGCTCGTCATAAGCTTCGCTGAGCCAACTAATGAATTTTGGAACTTGGTAAGTGGTTGGGGAAATATGGTAGTACAGACCTGACCCAACTACTCTGAAGCTGTCTTGACCCTTTAAATGACTCTCGAATAGCTCGGGTCTGACATGGGATATGTTGAATGGGTAGAATGGGTCGTGAATTTGCGCATGGGCATCGATAAGGGGTTCAGGTCCAGGGACAACACTGGCCTCGCGTGCTTGTGGGGTTTCGGGTTTGGACTTTCTGGACTTAGTTTTCTCCATGACCATTTGAAAAACAAAAACAGATGGAAAATGGTGAGGCGGAGGAAAGACTAAATACCTGCAAACAGTGAGGAAGCCTGAGGGGAAAACGACGCAGGGGGTTGAAAATGACCTGGTACTGGAGTTCAACCTTCGCTACATGACAGATTCGTAAAAACAAATATTTTACCAAGTCTAGGAGTAAAACAAGATTAAGTCGGACATCGATGCATGGAATATGAGATGAGGATGACAACTATAGGGTAGACAACATAAGGACGTCGATAGTGGGACACGTGGCGGTAGGTTATTGGCTTTCGAGAGTCGGGTGGGTGAGAGCCACGTGCCGGGTTAAAGCATGTACCAGTTTCGTACTGCCTTCCCTAGACTTACCTTACCTTTATTTACTTGCACCAGATGCCATTCTTGATGGGCCCACGTTATAATTCCGGCAGGGGTTCATGAGGGCCTCCTGCTATAGTCTACCATCCCGCGAAATTTTATGATTGGTCTGCCACCAGGTGACGTCACCTCCTCCGGGGGGTAAGCCTTCCCATCCTTCCGCCTTTCTTTGGTACCCCCGGAACACCCCGATCACACTCCCTCCTTTGGTGCCTCCACCCTATGGAACGCGAATTTCTCATTAAACTGTGTTGTGCCATCAAGTTTCCTATCCGCACCCGTGCCTTAAGGAATTTTCCTGTCTAAGAATCTTTCAAATTTGTTACCCCTCCATCCTTGTGGATTTATTCTTATTTACTCGGGCTGCTCTTTTTCCTTGGTGTAAGGGCTGGTGAAACAACAGTACAAGAAAATAGACGAAGTGGAGCTTCAAGGCTTCACCGATGCAAATTGGGCAGATAGTCCATCATACATGAAGAGCACATCAGGGGGCATCTTCAACATAGGATCAACAACAATTTCTTGGTACAACAGGAAGCAGAGATCAGTTGCACTCAGTTTAGCTGAGGTGGAGTACATGGCAGCTAGTCAGGATGCATGTGAGGCCTTTTGGATGAGGAAGATACTTGTTGGTTTGTTTGGTCATCAAATGGATCCGACAGTGATACATTGTGATAACCAAAGTTGCATAAAACCATCGATTAATCCGATATTCCATGACAGGTCAAAGCATATTGACATCCGATACCACCATCTCAGATTGTGTTCATATGTGCATTATGTTGTTGCAATACATTCCCACGGAAGATCAGGATGTAGATATCTTGATGAAGGCGCTTGCGAAGAGAAAATTCGAATAACACAGAGGCAGGGTAGGGGTAGCAGATAATCCATTTGTTGTTAAGAGGGAGTGTTGAAATTAAACAAGAAAATGAACCACATACTAGTGTGGGATTCCAAGTCACACATGAGTGAGGAATTTAGTGACACATTAGTGCTAATGTGGGCGTCCAATTTTTAAATAAATTGGAAAATAAATTGTAATATTATCTCATAACAACTTGTAATAGCTAATTAAGTGTGATAGACTTAGTTATCTCAAGAATTTAGAGTTGAGGGTCAAAGGATAGGCATGCATAGTAATTCTATTATTTACAGGGCCGAGTTGCAGTTGTAGCACTAGTGTGGTGTGAGTGCAATCAATTAACTCAAATTAATTGAGTTAAAATCAATTTAACTAGTTCTAACTGATTAATGAGCTAGTGGAAGATCAAGCAAATTTAAATAGATTTAACTCACAAGTAGTGATCTACCAAGTAAATGATGATTCACTATTAATAGTTGCATGCATGTCAATTCTGATGACAACCTAGTTGAGACAAAGGTTAAAGGCAAGTAAACTATCAGTTGTATTTTTAGCGAACTTCCCAAGTGCAGTTATAAAGCCACAGGAAGCCCATGATGGATTGCGTAGTCAAGGAAGGTTGGAATTCCTATTTAATAGGAATTATTTTGACTAGGGATTGTGTGAGCAAGGTGTTAGCCATTAGTAAATTTTTGTCATAGAAAATGATGGCTAAAATAGGTCTTGAGCTTTCAAGAGATCATTTTCATAGAAAATTGCTCATTCTTGAAGCCTTCTGATGCTGCCTAAACTCAAAAAGTAATCTTCACTGCTGTTTCATTGAAAAAATCCACCAAGAAACCATGCTGATATCCAAAGAGATTGTTTTTTAGGCCATTTCCCATCATTTTCTAAACCTGTTTCACTCATTGTTTGCCCTTATTTATCCTTCATTTTTCTCCTTCTCATTTTCCCTTCATTATCCTAAAAAAATCTTCAAAAATTCCTTTTAAACTCATAAAAATCCTTTTTTATGGTTTAAACCATCCTATTTTGCCTATCGAAACCTTAAAAAACCCTTAAAAAACCTTCTTTTTGCCTAAAAAGCGCACTTTTTTATAACACAGGCTTTAAGCCCCTAAGGGCTTAAAACTCTAGCCCCTTTTCCATCATATGACCTGCACCCGTGACTTGGCGCTAAAATCCTAGCCACCAGCCCCTTTTTCTCTGCCTCAGGTTACTTTATCCCTCCATCGGACCCTGCCTTTCCTTAAGCCCCTTCTGGCTTAACTCTCAGCTCTTTCTCCGACATGTGACCAAGCCCCACAACTGGGCGCTTGAGTCTTTCGCTGTCACCCCCTCTTCCCTTAGCCCCGGTTCTTCTTTCTCCCACAGAACCTTTCCCCAACACTAAGCTCTAAGCCCCCGTCCCTTTATATATATTTCCCCCGCCTTAGCACTCCACGAAACCATCCCCACTGTTGATCTTCAAAGATCAATGACCATCATGCCTCCCCTCCTACCCTTCATCCTCCTGACTTATTTATATCTGTTCACCCCTACAATCAATCCCCGCCGTCTATCTATGAAATCCAACGACTCTCCTTTAACCCGACATCCAACCCTGCCGGGGCCTACCTCCCACTACCCAGCCGCCTCTCCCAATCGGTGCTTGCCACCTGGCTCCCACTAAAAACCTCGCCCACGCACCTTTCCCATCGCGCTCCTCTCCCCAGCGTTGGATCTGCCCTGCCTCATCCAACGGTTGGCATTGCGTTTCGCGTAAATTTGCCGTCCGGGGTTTAACCACCCAAACTCACGCGAAACCATCGGTTTTGCGGGGGACAAGTGTCACGCAACGTATGGAATCGCGTTTAATCGTGTCTAAACCGCTTACACCCGTTTGTCGCGTGAAAACCACCGACGGTTTTCACAAAACTGCCAATCCATTTTTCGTGCCAAATGCAGTTTTAAACCCTGTTTTTGCGTATTTTGTTCATAAAACCTCCCCCTACATGCATTCCCTCTGCCTCACTGCTCCTTTCGCCTCCACCCGACCTCTGTAAGCAGTTTGTCCAATACACGCAGGGTTTTATAACATGTTTTGTGGTTTGTTGCAGGTTCTATGGCGGTTTTGGGGCCGAAAGCCCTCCTACAGTCCATAAAAGGACAGGGCCAGCAGGTGATGACCTTCACGGTCCAAACAGAGGCCAAATAACGAAGAAAGGGACTACCAGGTTTCATTTCATGGTTGATCAGTGCTTTATGAGCACTATTTATACCATCAAACCCTTCAACACACTGAAAGCCACCTGTACATAGCAAAGAAGAAAGAACATTGAAGATAGTGAAGCTTGAAGCTAAAGGTTAAAGTTAAAAAGCTTGGAGATTAAAGACTTAACCAATGATTTAAAGGTTAATACAGAGGATTAAAGGGAAAGTCAGCGAATAATTAAAAGTTAAAAGGGTTAATACATAAGATTGAAGGATTAAAGGTTTAATCCTACAATTTTAAGGTTAAAACACAGTTTAAAGGTGAATGCAGCCAGCAAAAAGGGTTTAAAGGCTCCGAAGATGATTATAAAGGCCCAAAAAGAAAATCAAGGCTAAAAGGCCTTAAAACATGGTTTATGATGAAATCAAGGCAAAATAGGCTTAAGGACAGCCTCAGATACATCAAAGGAGCAGTTATTCAGTTGATAAATCAAAATTGACACCTTTCATTTACTTTATACCTCAAAAGACAAATAAATAGTTATTATACTAAAGAAGATATTATAAACTGTCAGAACAATTAATGTAAAGGCAGAAAAAGGCCTCAAAGTCAATCTTTTCAGCTATTTCATCCTCAGGAAGTCAAGACAAATTTATTACACAGAGAAGTAGTTGAGAGACATTCCTATCTTAGGCCTTGCATGGTTTTTAAGGATAGGAGTGCATTTACTATGTCATTAATAACATTTTGAACCCTAGATAGTTCCACCTCCTCATTTGCAGCATAAAAAATGCATTCGAACTCATTGTATGTTGGGAATTTGATGACTCTTTTGAAGTAATACATAGCTCTGTTGAAGTTGAAAGAAATTTGATGTTCTAGAACCTGTGGATGTTTTGACCTGTTTGTGGATGGAGAAAGCTCTGTCATTGGATCCTTGAGCTTGGCTGTTGGTGAAGTATTCTAAATTGTTGATGTTTTTCCTGTTTTCCATTCTATTTTCATTATTTTCTTGCTTACAGTAGAGTAAAAAGTTTAGGCTAAGAAATGTCTCCTAGAAGCACCTTAGACCTGTTTACTCTTCACCGTCTTTATGTTTTCCTCTGTTGAAGGTTTTATTGAGTAAGTTTGACTGCTTTTCAACCTTTATGCTTGTTTATTTCCTAAATAGTTCAATACAGTGGCCTCAAGAATGATTTATGGTTTTCCCTGCTTGCTTGTTGCTATTTAAAAATTGTTTTTGAAGTCTCCCTTTAAAGTACCATTGTCCAAACTCTGCCAAAGAGGTCTGTTTTGATCATACCCTTTGTACTTGCTCAAATAATTGTTTTGAAGGTCTTTATAGCTGTAATCATAGATGTTTAGTAGTTCCCTCTTCTATGAATGAATTTATTTGTGGATCTTGAATATTTTCTTATCCTTGAAAGTGAAATCTTTGATGAATTAGAGCGTCCCTCGACTCTTAGATTTCATTTTGAAAGTTTGTCTTGAAATTTTTATTTGCTGAAGTGTGATTTGTAGAATTCATGGTTAGCCCTGTCTATAAAATACTTCTTCATGTTTAAATGATGTTTTAAGTCCCTTTGTTGAGAATTACATATAATTAAGGATTCTTAACTGCCCTTAGTTCTACTTTTCATTCTAAACCCTTAATGTTCATTTCAGTTCACCTGAAAATTTTTGTAGATCCAATAGCCAAGTTAGATTTGCCCTTTGATACCCCTAATTCATCTACAAACTTGTTACAAACTTCTACTTGACTCCATTGCCCAATGACTTAAATATTTCCCCTTTTCTATATATGCTGCCTAGATCATCATGTCCCATAAAACAATCAAACAAACTCATGCTTAACAACTACCCTAAAATCAACCTTTTTCAAGCAAACAAGTTATATCTTTGCAAACATATTGAGAGATCCCTCTCTGAGACTAGGAGGGCTAGATCCTAGAGCTCTAAAGACTGGTTTATAAGTTGCCTTGTCATTTAGTATGCCAATCCGCTAAATCACAGGATCCCAACACAAGGCAGGCTGAAGTTGGGCAAGAAATTAGCTACGTATTGGTCCAATTTTGGCTAGATCATTGTGAGACAATTGGTAGAGTGTATGAAGTTCTTGTGAGCACACATGCATTGTATTGTTTCATGATTCCTTGGTTGATTATACAATAAAGATGGAGGGGTTTTGAGTAGTTGCTTTTCCTAGGAAAATATTGTGTTGTGCGATTGTTTTACTTCTTTCTCTTACTTGCATGTGATTAAGCGATCGTGATTTATATTCGCAAATATTGTAGAAGGATTGAATATCATTTTTTAGTACATTGCATGATCGGATTGAATCCATTGGTGTAATTTCTACATGGTATTAGAGTCTGTGTTAGAGATTTTTTACACGGATCAACAAAAAAAAATGTGTTTAGACAAACATGCTTGTGGCAACATCCCAAGCATGTCTTGGCATCCAAACACAAAGCTTCAAAGATACTTCAAGCAGCGAAGAAAAAACAAAAGAAGTGGAAGGAAAAGCGGAAAGGAGTTAATAAAGATGGGGGATGTGATTTCCAATTATGGACATGTGGCTCTCTTAACAAAGGTGTTTTCTCCCGCTTAACATCAACATCATTCTTAATGAAGATAATTTTCATGAGTTTTCTACTTCACTTCAAATTTTTTCAATGCAATGGCATAATGGAGTTTAAAAAATGGATATTTTTGTATGTATTTGGTTAATATCTCGAACATTTGAAATAAAAAACATCAATTTTTAGCGGTTAATCGATTTACAATCACATAGACCAAAATACATTTTTTTTAATATTATGTACTTTGTTACTTGATTAATTAAAAAAACATATTTAAAAAATATAATTAAAGTTATTATTTTTTTAAATAAATAATATATAAATTTATTAAAAAAATAATTAAAAAACAAATTAAATTATATATATATATATATATATAACCATTAAACTTTAAAAAAAAATAAAATGTAGAAATTCAACCTCCCACCTTATCTGCCTTGTTGGTGCCCGCGGAGTTGTTGGTGGGTCGGAAGGGAAATGGCAATTCCTAAGAACTTGTCTGTCTTCCCCATTCCACGTGAAAATTATCAAACTTGTGTGTCTCTCCCATTCCCGGTGAAAATTACCAAATGATATTGGGTTTAAATTACCAAATGATATTGGGTTTCGGAAATCACTGTAGTTTTCCGTTTTGATGTTTTTATTTTAACAAAATTATATATATATGAATGAGATGTTTATCTATTCGGTTATATTGTTTTTTATTTTGCATGTTATATTGTTTTCTATTTATGTGATTTTAAATTGAATAATGAAATATCAAAAATATATTAAAAAATAAAATAAAAAATCTAATATATATATATATATATATATATATATATATATATATATATATATATATATATATATGTAAGTGTCAAAATAATTATTGTTATTGTAATCTTTGCACAATGCCATATGGATAGCTTCCCATTATTTTTTTTATGCAACTAGGTTTTAATTGAAAACTCGCCTGATTTAAAATACAAAAGCATTAATGCTACATATTACATTGATATTTTTCTTGGTGATTTTCTTCATATTTTTTCCCTTTTCCTCTTTGTTTTTCCAACTCAATCACGAGGGATATGTAATTCCTTGTATGTTCAACATAGAGTTAACATGTAGTATTCTAAAAAAATATTAATAACACAAAATATATTAATATGGGTCATAAATAAAATTTCAATGTTCACTTTAAGTAAAATATTTTTATATCAACATTAATTTTAATGATTAAAGCATTTGCTCAAACGATTAAGGAGATGTGCAATTCCTCCTATGTTCAACATGGCTTATCAATTTGCATTTGCCCAAGAACCATAACTCGCTCAAAATCAAAATATTTTATAAATATTTTATTTTATAACATTTTACTTTCAGATTAGTTTTGAAAATTTAAACAAATTCTATGAAATTTATTAAGCTCTTATTATTTTAAATTTTTATATTATTTTTTTAATTTTATATTAATTTAAAATTATATTAATGCATGTTATATATATATATATATATATTAAAATTGTCAATTAATTTTTTCCATAAGAGATAGGTACGAAGCAACAACGATGCATATTACACTTGTTTATTTAATTTTTATAATATTTAATGATGCTTTTTTTTGTGTGTGTAAGGTGAATTTTATTAATCAAATAGAAATGAAATACATCATATACAATCATGACTCTTCTTCTAGCAAAATGAGTCATATATTGACAAGAACATTGCTAAGATGTATGAGACTAAGAAGAACAAAGACATCATAATAAAGCATAAGAAACAATTATGAAAGGGAATCACCCAAATTGGGGCAAGTCCTCATAATGTCATTTCTTTCCTTTCTTTTTCGAAACCTTGACCCAACCTTCCAAAGGTGGGTTTATCAAAGTGTTTTGAAGATTATGATTGTATGTTGAAGAAAAATCCTAATCAAAATCAGAAAGTCGACTCATGAGCTCGCTTCAATTTTCCCAAAGAAGCATTATTATTCACTATCTCTATGCATGTTAAAGGAGTAGGTTCACAATAGTGTCCTCAAAAGACTTTTGAGGAGATTAACTTTGAACCTTGTCCACCAAATTAGTTTCATCATCAGATCCTTCATCATCAATGTCCAAACTAAAGGAAGCCTCATCCTTCATAGGAGGTAGATCATAAGGATTCCAACTTTTTGCCCTAGAATTTTGAATGTTCCACTTTTGGTGAAATTTAAACAAAGGGAAAGGATTTTGTAGACGGATTGTTTAATCACAAAAGCAACAATGAAAAAGAAGTATTATCATAGTCTAGAGCCTAGGTCCAATGAAAATCCCCTATTTTTTAAATTATTTTTTTGGGTAGTCCTTCACTAATGTTGATTTCAACACAGATTCCGCCATAGGTGTAAATACCAAACTACCCAAAAGAAGTATCAATTGCAATGAAACAACCCATGGAGTCTCTAATGCCCTAAAAAATTGGGTAGTGCCACAAGTGAGCAAGAAAATTAGGAAGCCAAACTCATATCGACAACTTGGTAATGACTACCGTAGAAAGGTCAAATATGGAAACCAAGAGGTTAGGAATAGTTTGGTATGCACTTTGACACAATGAGAATAACATAATAACGATAAATAAGAAACAATATTTCCGTAAAACAAAAAAATTATCACATGAATTGAGACAAAGCCGAAAAGATATTTATCATTAAGAAGCGTAATACAATGTTCACTTGCCTCTTCGAGGGGAAACCTCCAATAGAGCAAAGCTCAATTACAATAAAACTTGATGCTTCTTCCCTTGCTATGTAACACTATTTATAGCTTTATGACATCCAAAACCATAACTACTAGTGGTCCATTTCATAGTATGAGTTAACCACTTTATTTATTAACTATGAACCATTTACAACTAATTGTGGTCCGTTTTCTATAATATAGTTCAACCACTTACAATTATTATTAATGCGGATAATCGCTATTGGGATTTATTGACTCAACTAACTATCTATGACTTTGATGAGGCCCCTTGGGCTTATTACATAAATAAAGGGGTTATGGTTGGACCATAACATGCCCTCCCCCCATGAAAAGTATCCTTGTCCTCAAGGTGAAGTTGCAGAAACTGTTGAATAATAGTGGTTGGTTCCATGTCGCATCTTCTAAGAGGTGTATTTCCACTTAATGAGGACTTCCTTAATTGTGCGACGTGGAGATGTCTTTCACGAGTATTGAGGACCTATTCGGGTCGAGCCAAAGTGAACCTTCATCTTCCAATTCTAGCAAGCTCGCTTTGAATGTCGTAGTTTTTTCCCCACAACTTTCTTGAGGCATGGTGCATGGAATATTGGGTGGATTCTTGAAGTAGTTGGTAGGGCCAGCTTTGTAAGAAACCGCTCCTATACACTCGAAGTACCCGATAAGGCCCATATAATTTTTGGGGGTTAGTTTATAGCGACCCTTTTTCTTTGAGAGAGGGTTGCTTATAACGTTGGAGTCATAGGTTCACTTGGTTCACCCGATCACCTACTTGAAATGACCTCTCTGAATGGTGTTTGTCAACAAGTTGCTTCATTAGATTCGATATTTATGTAGATTATCTTTGAGATGAGCGATCATGGATACACGGTTCTCGCACGAGCTTATCAGCTGCTTATACTTTGAAATATTTGGGGATATAAGAAGTCGACGAAGGTGGGAGTTAGCCATACACTCGCCTCATATGGCGTCATCTTGGTGGCTTCATGATAGGTAGAATTATACCACCATTCAGCTAAAGGTTTCCACTATACCCATTGATGTCGCTTATATGAAGTGAAGCACCACGGATAGGTCTTCAAACATTTGTTGACTAATTCTATTTGACCATTGGTTTGGGGATGATAGGTTGTACTCGCTTGGAGTTGTGTGTTTGGTAGCTTGAAGAGTTCTGCCAAATTTTTTGGTTAAAGTGGGGTCTTGATCAAACACAATGGAAGTCGGCATGCCATGTAGTTTGAATTTTTTGGTCCATGAAAACCTAAGCCACCAATGTTGGGGTAAATGGGTGTGGTAGAGCGCAAAAATGAGAATATTTGGAAAGTCTATCACCAACCACCATGATGAATGATTTTGTGCTTGAATTTGGGATATCAGTAATGAAATCCATGGAAATATATGTCTATATGGAAGCGATGGGAGTGGCAAGGGTTGTAAGGTTCCCAGTAGCTTGATCGTTTTCCCACTGTGTTACGTTGCCATACTTTTTCATTTGGCTACAAAAGTAAGAATTGTGTGCTTCATGATGGTCCAAAAGAAAGAGCGGCATGCTCGTACATATTTCTTATGAAAGCTTTCGAATGTCCAAAAATTGGAGAGAAGTGAAACTCTTCCAAGATGCGGGGTTTGAGGGTGGAGGTCGGGGATATCATTACTCGATCCTTATAGCGCAAAACCTCATCCTTCCAAGAGTACTCCTTTGAGGAATTAGGGATTAACTCATAATATTTTAATGAGATGGGATAGAGAGGGGAGGGAGAACCATTCATGACAAGATACTTCAATCCAATCTGGTATGGGTAGAGAGAGGGATAACGAGGGTGACCTCTTCCTTAAATTAGCGTAATAAGGCATCATCCACTACATTGTCACTACCCTTGATCACGTGCTCAGTGTAAAGGATCAAAAAATGAAAGTTCTCAAAATATAGTGGAAACTAAATGACAGTGAAGATCTCGTCGTCGAGAACAGTGTAATTTGTTTTGTTGAAAACAGAGTCGGGATGAAGAAGATAGAGACCGATGTTCATTTTTCCTAAACAATGAAACAATTTGTAGAAGTGACGAGTTGGTGGCATGGGCAAACCAGTCGAGCAAATTTAAAAAATATTATGGGAATATTCTTCGGTTTCCCAATGACACCCTGTGACAAGTGTCACCGTAGGATCTGACGGTTTGGTTTGAAGGTGAAATGTTTTTTTATGAGTGTGCTCCTAAGGTCGAATTTGATTTTTTATTATTATTAAGTTTGGATAGTCCAACCGGAGGCAAACACGTGGTGTAGCTAGGGGCCGCCACATGCCCCCTCCGGTGGACCCTAGTCAAATATTGAATTACAATACATGGTCGAATTTTCAATATTATCAAAAGTCCGCATTAATGTTACGAGGTTCGAATCATATATCCAAAGTTCGCATTCGAACTATATTAAAGGTTGGCATGTATTTACATATTTCAAAGTCCAAATTATTTATATATTCCAAAGTTCAACTATATGGGGCGCATATAATTTACGGTGCAAAAATATACAACGAGGAAGGGTGGAGGTCGTGGGCTCAACCTCACGACCTCCCCCAATGAGCGAGACAAGTTTATCGCTAGAACATGACCATGAGACTTAAAAATCTATGGTCACAATCTGTGCATTCGAATTTTAATGGTTTCTACAACGGGGGGTTTCGAGGGGGCCAACCCCTCCCCATACGACCGAACCATCAGTCCACCGATAGGGCCAATAAATAATGAGCGCGGATTAAAGTGTAATACGGGTTTAATTAAACCCCAAAACCTTTGATTTATGAGCTAATACATTTTTAAATTTGGATTAGTGTTAAAGCGCTTAATGTGATAATCAATACTTATCCATAGTTAAACCAATTTAAATATTAATTAAACCGCGGTTAAGTTGGCAGAATTTTTGGCGGAGTTGCCCCCAAATTTGGCGAAATCTTAACTGAGTCTTCTCGGTTTTGGAGGCGGGTTTACTAGGCCAAATTGTTTTGGCCATATCTTTTTGAAAATTTCGACCAAATTGAGTGCAAGAAGAGTCATTTTCGAATGATTTGGACATTCGCAACACATTGAAGTGAGGTTTCAAGAGTCTGTAGGTGAATTTAAACAACACTTTTTTCACATTTGAGCTAATACTGAGGCCCAAGCCATGGAAAGCTGGACCAAGGAGGGGTGAACTCCTTCATCAAAACACAATGTTAATAGATTAATTGTGATGGCTTATTAGTACTTTGTTATTGTTGTTGTTCAACATTTGTTTTTCATACTTTATGTTCTTGAATTTAACTTAAAAATCATCTCATTTACTTGTTTGACACTCATAAACACCAAGGAAACCTATGCACATAAAGCATAATATCAACAAAATAATTATAAATCTGAATATGAAATTAAAAAAAACAAAACTAACAGTCAAATTCGGATCAAGTTGGTATCGAGAGAAAATGTTGCAAAAGTTGTTTGCTTGATAGTTACTTGAATTTTGTGCAAGTAGGGTTTTAATGGTTGCAAATTTGTGATGCTTACAAGATTGAAATTGTAGAGAGGTGAAGGGAAATTGTTGGTTGCAAGTCCCGAGATTAAGACCCGAAGAAGGAGAGCCACAAGGGCACCATCGCCACCAAAAGTTTCACTCACAAACCCGCACTTGAAGCACCTCAACTTTTATCTCAAGAAGTTTGAGATTGAAGAGGTACAAGCTGCAAATGAAGCTAAGTTGATTGCGAAGTACAAGTTGCACTAGAATTTGAGTTTGAATCCATAGCCATCACGTCGGGTGTAGGAGAGATTGAAGGTCTTTCATAAGAGGAAGAATTCAATAAGGCTTTATATGAATTGACTGAAAGGGTTAAGATCCTCTTTGAAGAGAGGGATACCATAATGGTTGGAGAGAATTATAAGTCTCCACATGGAGAGGGAACCTCGAAGGAAAGAAGGATGAAGAGAAGGATTCAAAGGGTAGTGGAGGAAAGCCTCCTCCACCTCCACCATCCTCATCTTCTCCATGAGCATCATCTTCCACTTCCACAACAAAAACTACCCATGCTCACTCAAAAGCCACAAAAGGAAAAAATCCCTTACTCAAACTTGATGTCAAATTTGAGCTTCCAATGTATCATGGCGAGGTAAATGTAGAGAGGCTGGATAATTGGATACGTCAATTGGAGGTGTATTGCAGAATTCAGAACCTTCATGAAAATGACATAAAGATTCAATTGGCTTCTTTGAGGATGGAAGGATCTACACTTGTATGGTGGGAAGCAAGGACTCAAGAAGAGATTAAAAACTACGGTAAGATCTCTATGTCTTGGTCAAGTTTTATTGTTGCCATTAAAAGGAAATTCTATCCATTAGCTTACATGCAAAAAGCCATTATGGATTGGAAAAAATTTTAGACAATTGAAATGGAAAAGTGTGCAAGGTTATACTCATGAATTTAGGAGAAGAGCTCTTATTTTGGGTATTAGTTTGTATTCTCAAGAAGCTTTGTTAAAGTATATTGGGGGGTTTTTCACATTACCTTAGGCACACTATTCTCATGTTAAATCCCTACAAACATAGATGAGGTTTGTGTTCAAGCCACACATTTAGAAGCAAGAGGGAAACATAACATAGATGAGAAAAGTGATAGTGAGGGTAAAGTAAAGGGCAAGTTTTTATGGAAGAGGAAAGAGAAATAGCTCTGTCAAAAGAGAGAAGGATAAACCCACATGTAAACATTTTTTGAAGAATGGCCATGATGAAGAACACTATTGGAAACTTCATCCGTAGTTGAAGCCAAACAACCGAAAGCCAAAGAAAAAGGAGAAAACTATTGCTATCATTGAACATGACTTAGGTTCACATTCAAGAGATGAAACAAAGATTACAGACCATGGGTTTGAAAGGTAAGAACATATCAAGCACTAGTTCTTCAAATTGTTCCAATGTTACTCAAGATAAAGATACAAGAATTTAACTTTTCCAAATTAGAGTCGTCTCTAAACATACCAAGATTCACACACTTTTTGATAGTGGGTCTCAAGCTAACTTGATTTCAGAAGACTTGTTTAAGTAGCTAAACCTTGAAAGCTGTTAGAAATCCAAGACCTTATCCTTTAGGGTGGATATGCAAGAATGAAAACTTGTAGGTTACAAGGTAGCGCATACTAAGATTCACCATCAATTCAAACTTTCTTGATGAATTTGAACTTGATGTGGTGCCACATGAGATATCGGGTATTGTTTTGGGAAGTGCTAATCTTTATGATAGGAAAGAAGTATTTCATCGCCATGAGAACAAGTATCACTTGTCTAAATATGGAATCGAGTACATAGTTAGAGTGCATAAGAATAATACAAGTTTGTCTCTTATACATGCGGGAGAGAAATGAAGAGGATAGTGAATGCAAGTCAGAATTTGACATTGTTAATGATCAAACATAGAGATGTTTTGAATCAAACCTTTCAAAAAGATGTATCGAATGAAAAAAATTGATTTCAATAAAGTTGGTTATGCTTGTAATGAGATGTTTCGGGACTCTAACGGATTGCCTTTGAAAGGAGGTGAACAAGATGTAATACATTTGCAGCGAGTCAACATCGGTGTTGAGCGAGTGTTGGAAACAAGATGCTGTGCAAGAGGGAGTGCAAAGGTCAAAGGGAAAGTGAAAAAGAAATTTGAAAAAAAGAAGGCATGGGTTCCACAAGTGCTTGTTTTTGGTTTCCAAAGGGTACATGGAAATGGAAAAAAGTACTTGGTCAAGAGTCGACACAAGTACAAAGTAAGATTAGTTAAGAATCACCATGATGACAGTGTGCAAGGTGAGACAGCTTTTTAAGTTTCCTTTGATTAATGATCTGAGGTAGGAACAAGTGTGTTTCTGCAAGAATAGCTTGCTACTCCGCAAATTCATGGAAATTGCGAGCATGACGATGTCAACAACAACAAGAGAGGGTCGCAAGAGTCAAGGAAAAAAGTTAAATTTTGTGATAAGATCTAATTGATGAAAATGGGAAAATTTCGGTGGATAGAGACAGGGAAGCGCGAAGGAAAAATACCCTCATCCACATGATCAGTAATCAAAGAGAATTTGGGGTCTAAAAAGGCTTCTAGTGGGGAGGAATGATCAGGGTGCTTAGTGTAAAATCTCAAAAAATGAAAATGCTCGAAATCAAATTGAAATTGAAAGATAACGAAGATCTCTCCCCAGAATCCGACACAATTCATTTCGATGAAAAACGAAGTACTGGATGAAGAAGATAGAGCACGATGTTCATTTTCCTAAATAGCTAAATTTTTTGCGTAAGTGATAGGTTGGTGACATGGCAGACCTAGTCAAAAAATTAAAAAAATATTATGGGAATATTCTTCGCTTTTCCCAATGACATTGTGACAAGTGTCATTTGTAGGATTCGCCAGACTTTGGTTTAAAGGTGATTTTTTTTATTATTAATGTGCTCCTAAGGTCAAATTTGAATTTTTGTTTATTAAGTTTGGAAAGTCCAACCGGAGGTGGACACGTAGTGCGACCAGTGGGCTGCCACATGCCCTCCGGTGGACCTTGGTCAAAGACCGAAATACAATACATGGTCAAATTTTCAATATTATCAAAGGTTCAAATTAATGTTTAGAGGTTCAAATCATATATCCAAAGTCCGGATTCGAACTATATTAAAGGTTGGCATGTATTTACATATTCCAAAGTTTGAACTATTTATATATTCCAAAGTTAAACTATATAGGGGTGCATATACTTTACGGTGCAAAAATATACAATGGGGAAGGTTGGAGGTCGAGGCTCGACTCCATGACCTCCCAAGCGAGGAGACATGTTTACCGCCGGACCACAACCATGAGACTTAACTGCATATGGTCACGCTTTGTATTTGAATTTCAAAGGTTTCTACAGCGGGGGTTTGGAGGGGCCTAGCCCCTGTGGGCCAACCCCCTCCCCATACAACTAAACCATCGATCCATTGGCGGAGCCAATACATAATGAGCATGGATTAAAGTTTAATACGGGTTTAATTAAACCCCAAACCTTTGATTTATGCACTAATACATTTTTAAATCTCGGATTAGTGTTAAACGTGCTAATTTACTACTTATTCACAATTAAACCGAGTTTAAATATTAATTAAACTGCAGCTTAATTTGGCAAAATTTTTGGCGAAGCCACCAAATTCAGAGTCGCCCCTCAAATTTGGTGGCCTTAACTCGAGTCTTCTCCCAGCTTTTTTTGGAGGCAATTTACTAGGCCAAATTGTTTTGGCCATATCGTTTGCAAATTTCGACCAAATTGAGTGGAAGAAGAGTCATTTCGAAATGATTTGGACATTCTAGAAACATTGAAGCGTGTTTCGAGAGTCGTAGGTGAATGTAAACATAATTTTTTTCACATTTGAGATAATACAGTAGGCCCAAGCCATGGAAGCTCGGACCAAGGAGATGTAGCCCAGGAGGGGTGAACTCCTTCATCAAAACACTGTGTTAATGGATAAATTGTGATGGTTTGTGGTGCTTGTTATTTCTATTGTTCAATATTTGTTTTTTCATGCTTTATGCTCTTGAATTTAACTTAAAACTCATCTCATTTACCTGTTTGACACTCATAAACACCAAGGAAACCTATGAACACAAATCACACGATCCAAAAAATAATTATAAATATGAATATGAAATTAGCACAGAAAAAATAAAATTCAAATTCAGATCACCCCTTCTTGTAAATTATCTCATAATCATATCCCAACATTTTTTGTGAGCCATTTATTTTGAAACGACACCCCAATAAGTATGGTTGTCCAATGTCTACCGCATGTAATATGGCCATCATTTCTTTCTCATATGTATATTGACTCAATTTTTTTCCATTGAGTTTTTTGATTGGTGGAAGCCAATGGTCTACCTACCTACATTAATACTGCGCCAATGCCCATACCCGAATCAAAAATTTTTTTGTGAAATCTGGTAAGGCCAATACCGCAGTGGAGAACATGGCCTATTTGAGAGACAAGAAGACATGCTTTGAAATTTGTGTTAGTCATGAGAAATGATTTTTTTCTTGAGAAAATTAGTGATGGGTTAGGAAATGCGTCCATAATTTCTACCAAATTTTCGATAGTAGCCCATGAGACCCAAGAATCCCCTCGGACTATTTAAGGGTTTTTTTTCTTGGGGCCAATCTTGCATTTCCCCTGAATCTTTTTTGGATCAATTCTCACTCCTTCACGACCTACAATGTGTCCCAAATACTCTACTTCTTCCATGCGAAAGGAACACTTGGATATTTTGAAAAATAATTTGTGATCCTAGAGAAATTGCAATACTCCGATCAACATGTTGAAGGTGTGTGTCCGATGTTATGATGTAGATGAGAATGTCATAAAAAAAGACTAGACTGAATTTTCTTAGATATGGTTTCTGAAGGTTGGTCATGAGGCTCGAAAAGTGAATGGGGCATTACAAAGACAAAATGGCATCACCAGGAATTCATAATGGCCTTCATGAGTTCGAAGGTTGTCTTGGGAATGTCAACTTCCTTCATCCATACTTGATGATGGCCCAATGAGAGGTCCATCTTGGTAAAAAATTTGGCACCATGCGGTTCATCAAGCATATCGTCAAATATTGGAATAGGAAATTTGTCCTTGATAGTGGGCTTGCTAAGGGCCCTAAAGTTGGAACACATGCACCATTCACCATCTTTGTTTAAAACCATGGTCTGCCGCATATGAATAAGGGTTGGTTCTTGGAGGAAGAACTCCTCTTTGAGGATTTCCTTGATGACTTCTTCAATTTCATTATTTTGCACAAAAAGGATATCAATAGGGGTGTACATTTGATGGTCTGGGTACCTAGGAGAAAAGGGATGTTATGATCATGTTCACCCCTAGAGGGTGGGAGCTCCTAAGGTTTGTCAAAAACCCACTGGTGGAAAACTAATACCTATTTCATATCGGGATGAATGCTATGAAGAGTGGATTCAATGACATGTATGTAATTAAACTTTGCTACATACTATCCCAAGATGGCCCTTTTTTAAATATTTTCTCCATTTGATGTGAGTTGATGATAGTAGGAGAAACTACTTATATTCCCCACAATGTATGTGTGTTCATTATGCTCAAAGCTCATATATAACTCTGGAAGTCCATTGTGATAAGGCACAATGTGTGGAGCCATTCAACACCAAGGATAATGTCACAACCTCCCATTTTAATGGCAAACATGTGGGTTTTTTAGGCGATAATCCCCCATTTGAAGATTAATATTTTCATAGCATCCCATACATTTCATGGTCCCCCCCCATCAAAAAATAAGCACTTGGAATTTAGATACCACTCGAAAAAAACAATGAACAACTTTTGCTACTCTCTTATGGACAAAATTATGCTTGTCTGCCACTATCAATCAACACCACTACTCGTTGATGTTTAATAAAACCTCGGATTTTAAGATTCTTGGGAGAATAAATGTCAGTCAGGGCATGGACTGAGATAATTGTCTCATCTATCGTAGCTATAGTATAAGTTCCTCGAGCTATTAGGGTGCACCCTTTTCCTCCTCGGACACTTTAGTAGATGGATCTTCATCAATGGAGTTGTTTTCAGGGTAGCGTCAATTTTAAAGAATTTTGGTTCCTTGCATTTATGCCTCAGGGGAGTATTTGTCATCACAATAGTAGAAGTGTCATTGTTTCCTTTATTTCAGTCATTTCTACTAGCGAAACCTTTTGAACCTCAAGTGTTTGGGTAGGACCCGTAGCTGGGGTGGGGTGTGCCCGTGCGTACTCAAATTTAGATGATTGGATCGGGAATTTAAAACTACTTCTTCCTCTAAGGACTTTCTCCATGTTTCCAACTAAGTAGCTGGGTGATGCATTCAAACATGGGCTTGGATGGATTGCTTTAGGTCATCGATGAAAAATTTCCAAGTAAAGGCATCTCCTAGTCCCTCATTCCCGATGGCCAATTGTTCAAAAGATAGAATGTAGTTCCGTATTGTACCTATTTTCTTGAGCTTAATGAGATGAAACAAAAATTGAGATTCCCCGATGAAAGCAGTCACAAATGGATTTTGAGAACATGTTCCAAGTTTCCCTCTCTCGGACAACATTTTTGATGCCATTGTCACCACTTCCATCCCTCTTGGTCTAAGTAAATGTCTCCCAAATGTAGTTTAGTGTCATCATCCCTTATATTATTAAGGTGGAAATATTGTTCCATTTGTGCCACCCATACTATCGTGTTAGAGCCATCAAATTTGTACATGTCCAACTTGGGTGTCCCGATGGCTCGAATATTGGTGAGCTCTATGTAAATGAATGTGAGGTTTGGATTCCCCTTCTATGTGTGCATCAACACCGTTTCTTCCCTCATGGGTTCGTGAGACATCCCTCGAGGCTTCCAATACTTCAGTGAGTTTGTTGTTAAAGGATGCCCATAAGAAATTGAATTTTTTTCTGAGGGATCAACTTTCTCCCTAGCCTTCTCCGCAGACCATAAATTTAGACTCGGTACTGTGCATACACTAGTCTCGATAAAATTTTGAGCTTACTTAAGAGTATTATGGTTCGAAAGAGGAAAATATTGGGAGTCTAGTGATGTGGGTCACTTGAAGTCATGCCGAGAAAAAATTTGGGACCGCATGAAAATTGGGGGCTTATATGTGAATCGTACCACTATGATCAACTCGTTGTCCCAAATCTTATGGGATAGGTCTCTTGCAAGCATTCTCGAATCATTTTATTTTAAATTCAAAAGGATTTTTACTCCGACTCGATCAACACCGTGGGTGGCCAAAATCCAAACTATTTGATACTCTGCCAAATATCTTGTGAAAATTAGGGTTAGATTGTAGTAGCAGAAACCCCAAAGTCTCAGTACTTTAAAATGTTCCGTGACAATCTGATCCGGACTATAGCGGACAAAAACCTCCCCACACAAAGAGTTTGATCTCTGTTAGAAAACTCCTATTGTTGAATCTGATTCGTACAACAATGAAAAACCCCAATCGTTGGATCCGATTTGTACAATGGTGGTCAAATCCCAATTGTTGGATTTGAACTAGATAAAAAGGTAGTGGTTGATATTGAGATAGCTAAGGGAACTATGGTCACAAAGGAGTGTCGGGTGCTAGCAAATCACGATATATGAGGGGGTCCAATAGTAGTACTCGACTCAATATTTCAAAGTGCTAACTAAGGAGGATCGACCATAACCTTAGTCGTAATACTCGAATACCCTATTGTATGTTTGAGTAATATCCTCGAAGTGTTGTTCTTAGTGTACTTGTACCTAGAAAGATGACTAATAGATTATCTAAGGCTAGGTTTCAGGTTACCCTAGAGTGGCTTTCGATATACCCAAGGGTACATGGAAGTGCGATAGTGCGTGGTTCTATCTAATGTGCTACTAATCGAAGGGATGCCCACAAGGGTTACAACGGATTCCAACAAGTGTGACCACCTCTTTTAGTTCTTTCATGGATGCCTCCCAAATCCATAGGTTTATGTGCTCAATGCCATATCTTTTGGTTTAAAGATGTCATAACACATCTCTAGCCTAAAAAAAATCGACAAAATTAGAGATACATCCGGCCCTAGAAAGTAGTTTGATACCACCTATTATGCACTTAACCTACAAGAATAACAAAATAACAGAAATACTGAAACAATATTTCCAGAAAAAGAAAAAATATCACATTAATTGAGACAAGCTACAAAGGTATTTTATCATTCAAAAAACATAATACCATGTTCACCTTTCCCTGTTCGAGGGGGAAACTCTCCAACAAAGCAGATCTCAATTACAATAAAAATTGATGCTTATTATTTTTTCTATATAAGACTATTTATAGCTTTATGACATCCAAAACCATAAATACTAGTGGTCCCTTGCATAATATGGGTTAACCACTTTATTTATTAACTATGGCCCATTTACAACTAATTGTGGTCCCTTTTCTATAATGCGGGTCAACCACTTACAATTATTATTAATGCGAGATAATCACTTACTGAGGTTTATTGAATCAACTAAATAACCATGACTCTAACAATGTCCCTTAGGATTACTACATAAATAAAGGGGTTAGGGTTGGACACTAACACAAATCCAACATTTCCCCAAAACCAGGGGACCTTTAGATAGAAGTTTTTGGTAGTCTTCCGATTCAACAAACACCGAAGAAGCAATTGGAGCGAGAAAAATAACCTTGAAACTCTTGGTCCATGAAGAATGGATCCATTGGAAAATATCACCCGAGTGGGGCCATAAACCATTAAAGTGACATATGAGGATTAATTCGCATAGAGCTTATGGAGGTTCTCAAGAGCAGGGGTGCGATATTTTTTGAAGGAATTTCCTCGATTTTTCAACCAAAAACGACATAGGAGACACCTAAGACTACACTATCTTTGGGGAGGGATGAGCATGGAATACATATTTATAATAAAAATACTAAGAGGAGGAATGGTTTTCCTGAAAAATCCCCCCTAAAAAATGAAGGGCTATAAAAAATAGTGGCATATTATAGATCGAAAAGAGGGAAAGAATCATCCAAATTCTTACCTTAAAAAAGTAGGCATTACATTATGAAAAGAATACCTAGCTGGAGCTCTTGGGAAAGCTTACGGTTCCATAACAAATTAGTGGAGCAAGCCCCATGGAGTAACTAACACCCAGAGATAATTTTGATAAGGATTTGAAAAGAAATTTTCAAAACTGGGGGTTGGGGACCCAAGATTGCGACAAAGCATGGTAGCGAGATTATAACACCATTACGGTGACAACATTTGATGGCATTTCCTTCTTGGGAAAAGGGTTCTTTGAGATCATCCTCTACAACATGATGTAATGCCTCAACCCACATTTACACAATTTTACAAGTTATTTAGTGTAAACATGAATTGAGTGTCACTATGATATGACCTGACCTCCAAGTTCTAAATATGGAAGTGGGGTCGACTAACTGGAAGCAAACTGTTATTCCTCAAAGACTATAGATCACCCAAGGACCTGAAAATCACCTTAGGTGATCAATCCCTACGTTGGAACTCATTTTCACCAACTTGACTCCACAATCCGACCCATAAAACACTCTGCATGTAGTTATGAAGCTCCAACCACACCCATAAGCCTGCCTACTAACGATTATGACCAAAATATTCTAGTTCTGTTCCAATGGTTGCGATATTTGTGCCACCTTTTTAGGGCTCACCTTCAAGACACTACGTAGAGGCACACACAACTTTTCAGAAACATGACAATGACGATAATAAGTCTAAAAAATCAAAACTTAAGAAAGACCTTGACCAGGACATGCTTAACACATGATACACACTTCATAAAAAAAATAGTAAACAAAGAAGCTACAGGTCATGAATGCATATCTGATCATAAACTTCTAAAATTCATATGAGAATCACCAAGAAGGCTCAATTCCCTCTCAATCTAGCCATAACAAAACTTGTTAGCCCATGCGTACATTAACCATTCAATAAATTGTCATTTCGTGAACACGATCCATAACAAGAGCACATCATATAACCATAATAGAATCCATGAAAAATCAACCATAATATCGAAACAATAACTAGTATATGTGCTCATAGATCATAATATGAAAGTAACTCATATTGAGATATGAAAAATCCAACCAAGTCAGGGACTTCCATGTACGACCTGACAATAGATTGGGATGAACCAAATCTCTCTTTCAACCAATCACCCCCGTGTCATATTCCAAGAATCAATGTGGAAGCATATGGGTTAAACTAAAATATAACCATCTAGAGCTTCCAAAGGCCAAACCACCTCAACCCTCAACCAAAATGATTTCACCTAATGAGTCCAGAAATCACTAATACCAAACCATATTGGTCTCTTTCCAAGCTGTACAGGGCTCTAGGCACTCTTATCTCAACCCACATCCTCCAGGGACCCAAGTTGTTATAGGGCTCTACAGAACTACCATCTCATCCCACAACCTCCAGGGACCCAAGCTATCCCAGGGCTCTAGAGATTCTATCCCAAACCACAACCATAGGGAACCTGAGAAACAATCATAAATCCAAATGGGGAACCCACTACATCATGAATGTCCAGAAAATTGAAAGGAAAGGTTGAAACCATTTTCAATCTAGGAAAGTATCCATGCCAATAATAGTACATAACCAAGGAAACACATGCATATTCCATTCATCTAAATCTTAGCAAGGAAATCACACATGAAACCTGTTACTTGTAGTGCATCCCTATTTTAGTTATCGATCCAACCTTCTTTTCCACTGCCCACCAATTCCTTTCTTTTCCATTTTCTTATTTTTTCCAAGTCCAAGTGAATGCTAGAATGCTCAAAGAATACTCTAAGTGTGCACGAGTGTATGAGAGTGTAAGAGTGTGGAAGGAGAGAACCAAAAATGAACTCACAAAAGTTGTGAACTATTTATATGATGATTTTTTTTATATCGACAAGGTCTTATTTTCTTTCATTTTCTCTTGAATTTCCCTTGCATGCATATTTGTGTCTCTTCAACTTCCTTTTCTCCTATTTTACTTTATTTTCATAATTAAATTCCATTTATTTCCTATTTTCCTTTGCAAATTTCCATATCCATTAATAAACGACAAGTGATGCCCACTATAATGTTTTCCCACCATTTATCTTGGAATACATGTCCCATGATCTTGGTCTTATTTTATTTACATGGAAAATCAGTCGGGGTTGTTACAAACCCCTCCCACTTGGGGGAAAACCATCCTCAGAGTTCTATGATGCTTATAACAAACAAAGAATGCTTCCCATGGATCTTTATAACACAACTCAATGAAATATTTAGAACATACTACTTAGTTTAGCTTTATAACATATCTCATTGTAGCATTTACAATACATATATATATATATATATATATATATATATATATATATACACACACACACACACACACCAAAAACATCTACTCAACCAACAAACAAGGAAATATACAAGGCCAAAATATGATCAACCATCTCCCATGTAGCTTCATCCGGCCCAAAGTGCTTCCACTTCACTTTAACTTGCTTTATTACTTGGTTGATCCAGAGCATGATTTGTTTCCATTGCAAAATGCACTGAATCTCTAGCTGGAACTCTCCCTTCGTTTCCACCTGCAATACAAACCAATCAATCACATGATCAACATCCTTTACATATCTCTTAAGAAATGAAACATGGAAAACATCATGGAATTTAAATACTGGTGGTAGTGCAAGTCTATATGTCATGGATCCAATCCTCTCAATGATCTCAAAAGTCCCACAATACCAAGGTGCCAACTTGGCACATGATCCAATCCTCAAGGAAATCCTCTTGGGCTTGATGCGCAAGTACACATGCTCCCTAATCTGAAAATCCTTGAATGCTCTATGTTGGTCTACATAACTCTTATGAATATCATGTATTTCCTTTAGATTAATTTTAATAACCTACATCTCCTGCTCTATCTCAACCAACATATTCGGTCTAATCAACACCCTGTTCACTGGATCACTTCACCTGATGGGAGTATTACAACTTCACCCATAAAGAGCCTCAAACGGGCTCATCCCTAAGGATTCATGATACCCATTTTTATATTCAAACTCTACCAGTGGAAGATACTCTTCCCACTTCCTCTGTTGATGCATGACATACATCCTACAAAAATCCTCAAGAATCTTGTTAACCCTATCTTTCTGTCCATCTGTCTACAAATGATAAGTTGTACTAAAAGATAAATTTGTCCCCAAGCCTACAAACAAATCCTTCCAAAACTTGAAAGAGAATTGGAATATTTATATGATATGATCTTCTTGGGAACTCCATGAAATGTTAGGTCCCTATATTACTAGTATAGTCCCTTATTATTGTTAGTGTAACCCCCTTATTATTATTATTGTACCCTTGTAACCCCCATATTGTTATTATTATGCCCTTAAATTATAATTGTTAGGTCGACTAGGATTACATTGTGGCCCTATGGACTCCTATATAGAAAGGAGGTTTTTTAATTTGTATCATCCAAGAATTGTTCATTCATGTAATGTATTGGAGGTTTCCCCTTTGAAGTGGCTTATTTCTAAGGCGTTGATATCTCTTTTCTTCTATTTTTGGAGCTGGTTTCACAACATTTGGTATCAGAGCTTTGAATTCTAGGGTTTCGGTGCCCCAAACAGGTCATTGTGGAATTTTCGCTATAACCTTTTTTCTACGAAGGTTCAGAAGCAGAAATGTTGAGATTGCAAAGCCAAAATTCTGAGAAACATCGTTGAAAAATTTAGGAGCTTGGTTCACAATATTTTCGGAGATATGATCTGTGGAAGTTAGGGCTTTTTGCAGGCTCCTGAATTTAACCTAAACATGTCATCGTGGAATTTGCGCTATACCTTTTGTTCTACGAAGTTTCAGAAGCTGAAATTTTTAGAGAGCGAAGCTGAAATCCTAAGGAACATCTTCGCAAAATTTCAGAGCATGGTTCGGAATATTTGCGGAGATATGATCTGTGGAAGTTAGGTCTTTTTCAGGCTCCTGAATTTCATCTCAAAGAGGTTATCGTGAGAAAACCTTCATAAATCTCTCTCTGAGCATCGAATTGGAATGCTGTAAAAAGTGGCCACAAGTAAATGGACTATAGTTTCTTTTCTATTAAATTTAGAGCCAAAAGAGGAAACAGTGACACGTGGCAAGTCATACAAGTTTTCTATATTGAACCAGTCCATAATTGGGTCATTGTGGGAGATTGGACATAACTTTGCCTTGAAGAATCCAAATAAGGCCAGACCTGTGGAATTTGAAAGAAGCTTCAGAGGGTGTCTTCAGGGCCAAATTTCAGATATTGAAGATCCGAAATCACAAAGATAATTCAGTTTCAATATCGAGCTCCTCAAAATCAAGAAAAAAGTGTGTATTTTTTTTTCAAATTGCATAAGTCTTGTTTGAAAAATAATTTCTAGTTGATTCCAAAGGCCTATTGAGCATAGCTATTAGTATTGGGTTCTAAAATTCCTCCTAAAAATAATTCGACACCCATCAAGCCTTCAGAAGGCTCTACTATGACTCATGAAGAATAAGAAATGCAACATGAGAAATCAAAAGTCCATGAGCAAATGCACCAAATTTCTCTATCGCAAAGAGCAACAAAAAATGAAATGGAAGTTGTGAAGAAAGGCATGGAAACTAATATGGATGGTTTGAATAAAGGTGTGGAAGCTAAGATGAATGATTTGGAAGCTATATGGATGGCATGGAAGTTGGCATGGAAGCTAAGATGGATGACATGGAAGCTAAGATCAATGAAAAAATGGAAAACATGAAGAATGATCTAAAAGCAGACATGGAAGGTTTGACAAAGTTGATACAACAAATGTTTCCTAATGGTGAAAAGATAGTAGAGGAAACTCATGATGAGAACAAAATAAATGATAATCGTGATTTCATAAACTCTAATGTTTGCAGGAAGAACCACCATATTCCAAAGATGGATATGAGGAATTTTGATGGCAAGGATCCCGTAACATGGATACCACAGATGGAGCAATATTTTGATCTCAATAATGTGCAAAACACACAAAAGGTACGCATTGCAACTTTACATCTAGAAAAAATACATTTGTATGGTATCGATGGC
This sequence comes from Pinus albicaulis, assembly GCA_034641835.2. Lineage (NCBI taxonomy): Eukaryota > Viridiplantae > Streptophyta > Pinopsida > Pinales > Pinaceae > Pinus > Pinus albicaulis. Next base: position 29,663 of record JAXQQM020060287.1, read on the forward strand.
TTTGCTCCCATAAAAAATTGTCACTTGGTCAATTTTTACGGAGGAAATGATAGCACATTATCAGGATACAAAGAGCAACACCTTCTTTAGCCAATTGATAAATCTCAAACAAAAGGGTTTAGTGGGGGAGCACATTGAAGACTTCCAAAAATTGAATATAAGGGTAACTGATATTACAGAGGAACACATGATTGATCTCTTCATAGGTACTTTAAAGGATAACATCCAACATGAAGTTCGCGTCTTAGAACCTAATCCATTGAAGAGGGCATTCAGGCTGGCAAGAAAAATTGACCGTAAAATTATGGCGACAAGGAAGCCTATCACTCACTTCTATAAAGAGGGAAGTGTTGCTACTCCTAGATTTCAACAACCTACAAGGTTGACACCACAACAATTGGAAGAAAAAAGGGCAAAAGGCCTTTGCTATAGTTGTGATAGCAAATACACTAAAGGTCATAAGTGTGCTGAGAAGAAATTATTTTACATAGATTGTGAATAGGAAGAAGAAAATGAACAAGAAGAGGATATACACCAGGAACCAACCCTAGAAGAGGAAGAAATGAGTCCGACCATATCGTGTAATGCATTGGCAGGAATTACCACTCCTCAAACTCTCAAGATATAAGGACATATCAAGAAGAAAAAGGTAATATTGTTGATTGATTCAAGTAGTACCCATAATTTTATTCATTGTAAGGTAGCCAAGGAATTGAATTGTTTCCTATACCCAGCACCAGAATGTCAAGTGATGGTTGCAAATGGAGGAACTATAAATTTCTCTGGAAAATGCCATAATATCAAGCTAACCATGGGGGAATATGTATTAAATAGTCCAATGCTTTCCATTCCTATGGGAGGTGCTGATGTTGTACTAGGAGTACAATGGTTACAATCTTTGGGGATGGTAGCTTTTAATTTTTAAGAACTTTTCTTGAAATTTTTTTCAGAAGGAAAGGAAGTCGAATTACGGGGTATTGAAGGGAAGCCGGGAAGGATAATAAGCTCTAATGTCATGACAAAGCTTCTAAAGAAAGAACAACGAAGCGTAATTGCACAATTATGCTCACTAGAAGTTCCGACATCAAAATCATCTATTTCTGCAGATCTCCAACAAGTCTTGGACAATCATTCCAAGGTGTTTGAAACTCCCAAAGGACTCCCACCTATTCGTGATCATGATCATGCTATTCATTAGATTCTAGGAAGTGTTCCTCCAAACATCAGGCCTTATAGATATCCTTACTTCCAAAAGAGCGAAATTGAACGTATGATTGCAGAAATGTTAGAGGCGGGTATAGTTCAACCTAGTCAAAGTTCTTTCTCTGCTCCTGTAGTATTGGTACACAAGAAGGATGGATCATGGCGAATGTGTCCGGATTATAAGGAGCTCAATAAGCTCACCATTAAAGATAAATTTCCCATTCCTGTGATTGATGAATTATTGGATGAATTACATGGAGCAATTTATTTTACCAAGTTGGATCTTTGTTCAGGATATCATCAAATTAGAATGAAGACTGAAGATATTCCAAGAACATCATTTCGAACTCATGAGGGTCATTATGAATTTTTGGTCATGCCTTTTGGCCTTACCAATGCACCTTCTACATTTGAAGGGTTGATGAATTCCATTTTCAAACCCTTCCTTAGAAAATTTGTGCTAGTATTTTTTGATGATATACTAATCTACAACAGGTCTTGGAAGGATCATGTTCAACATATTGACAGGGTGCTCAAACTATTGCAGGAGAAACAATTATATGCAAAAACATCCAAATGTTTCTTTGGAGTACAAGAGGTGGAATATCTGGGTCATATTGTATCTCACGAGGGTGTTAAGGTAGAACCTAACAAAATTAAAGCCATTAAGGAATGGAAAGTCCCCACAACCACAAAGCAGTTGCGAGGATTTCTCAGGATAACAGGGTATTATCGCAAGTTTGTTAAGAATTATGGGAGAATAGCAGCACCTCTAACAACATTATTGAAGAAAGATGCATTTTCATGGACTCCTGAAGCAACTAAGGCCTTTGAACATCTTAAAGAGGAAATGTGCCTAGCACCGGTCTTAGCTACGCCAGACTTCACAAAACCTTTATTGTGGAATGTGATGCCTCAGGAAATGGAATTGGTGCAGTTTTAATGCAGGAAGGAAGACCCATTGCTTTTGAAAGTCGTCAAATCAAAGGAAAGTATTTACAGAAACCTATTTATGAGAAGGAAATGTTAGCAATACTACATGCACTAAAGAAATGGCGAACTTACCTAATGGGAAGACACTTCAAGGTAAAAACTGATCATGATAGTCTTAAACACTTTTGGAACAAAGACTATCTTCAGAAGAGCAGCAAAAATGGGTCACAAAGATGTTGGGTTATGACTTTGAAATAATCTACAAAAAAGGAAAGCTTAATGTTGTTGCAGATGCACTCTCTAGAAAGAATGAAGAGGTGGAAGCATTGCTTTGTGCCATTTCTATTATCCAACCAGATTGGATAACCGAAGCAAGAGATGAATGGAAGAAGGACAAAGATGTATGGACACTCATTCAAAAGTTGCAGCAAGATCCTAGTACATCTGATACATTTAGTTGGAAAAATGATTCCTTATGGTACAAAGATCGCTTATGTCTTTGTAATAATTCCCAACTAAAACAAAAGATTCTTCTGGAATTGCACACTTCTCCTTTAGGAGGACACTCGGGATTTTTAAAAACTTACCACAGGGTGAAGAAAGAATTTTTTTGGGATGGCCTTAAATCTGATATTCAAAAGTTTGTGGCGGAATGTTTGGTTTTCTAGCAGAATAAAGTTGAGACAATTAAGACCCCGGGACTTCTACAACCTTTATCCATTCCAAGTCAACGTTGGGAGGAGATTTCAATGGATTTTATCACAGGTTTACCTAAGTCTGAAGGAAAGAGTGTCATCACGGTGGTAGTTGATAGACTTACCAAGTATGCACACTTTTGTGCATTATCTCATCCATTTAAAGAAAGTACAGTTGCTACTACATTTATGGACAAAATTCAAAAGCTACATGGAAGCCCAAGGGTTATTGTGAGCGACAGAGATCCCATTTTTACTGGAAATTTTTGGACGGAGTTATTTTCTTGTTTGGGTACTCAATTAGCTCATGGCTCATCTTATCATCCTCAATCTGATGGTCAAACTGAGATCGTAAATAAATGTTTGGAAGGATATCTTCGTTGTTTTGTATCTGATAAACAAACACAATGGGTCAAGTGGTTACCTCTTGCTGAATGGTGGTATAACACTTCCTTCCATACTGCAGCAAAAATGACCCCATTTATGCCACTTTATGGATATCATCCACCATCCATCACATCATATTTAAGAGAAAATTCGAAGGTTCAAGCAGTGGAAGATCACATCGAGCATCAGCAAAAAGTTCTCCAACTCTTAAAGGATAACCTGAATTTGGCACAAAATCGAATGAAACAACAGGCAGATCAACATCGCAGCGAGAGAAGTTTTGATATAGGAGATTGGGTATTTTTACGGCTACAACCATATAAACAAATGTCCCTCAAGCAAGCCAAGAAGGATAATAAATTATCGCCAAAGTACTATGGTCCTTACAAGGTGTTGCAAAAGATTGGTACTATGGCATACAAATTGGAGCTTCCTGCTTCTTCGCGAGTACATCCAGTTTTCCATGTTTCATGCTTAAAGAAGGTGATAGGTGAAAATCTTCCAGTTCAAACAGTATTGCCAGAACTTGATGGGGAAGGGAAAATCATATTGGAACCTGAAGCAGTCATGGAAAAAAGAACTCGACAACTACGGAATCGATCAATTTCAGAGTATCTCATCAAGTGGAAGAACTTACCCACTGAAGACTCTACATGGGAGGATGAGAATTTTATACAGAAGCACCCAGAGCTACTCAAGCATTGAGGACAACACTTTTTTGAAGGAGAGGGGCATGTTAGGTCCCTATGTTACTAGTATAGTCCCTTATTACTGTTAGTGTAACCCCCTTATTGTTATTATTGTACCCTTGTAACCCCCATATTGTTATTATTGTGCCCATAAATTATTATTGTTAGGTCGGCTAGGATTACATTAAAACCTATGGACTCCTATATATAGAAATAGGTTTGTAATTTATTATATCCAAGAATTGTTCATTCATGTAATGAGCTTCAAGTTGCCCTAAGTAAGCTTGATTCTAAGGTGTTGATATCTCTTTTCTTCTATTTCTATTTCTGGAGCTGGTTTCACAACATGAAACCTCACTATCTCCATGATGAAGATGTAAGATACCTCACTAGCTGAATTAGTAGACTTCACTACGATGAAGTTAGCTACCTTGCTCAACCTATCAACCACAACCATTATGGAAGCATGCTTCCTAAATGTCCTAAAAAAACCTATAATAAATTCCATGAAAGTTACCTCCCGTTTCCATTTTGGAATCAGAATAGGCTGCAACAAACCAGTTGGTTACTTACACTCCGCTTTCACATTCAGATAGTTAAAACATCTAGAAAAAAAATCAGCCAATTCCTTATTCAAGTTTAGCCAATAATAGAACATATTAACAACTATCAAATTATTTTGGTATCTTGGGTAGCCTGAATATGGCTTGACATGAAACTCCTTCAAGATAAGCTTTTTCAACTCACTACTATCTGGCACATAAATCTTGCTTCTAAATCTCACCAAGCCTTCAGTCATGAGGTGATACTCCTCATCCCTATCACCTTCACTATGTTTTTGTGATATCTACTTCAGCTACTGTTACCTCTCGGCATGCTATCCTGCATACAAGATCATCTCTTGTAAATATGTCCCATATGAACTCGTAGCTAAAATGTGTTTCACCTGCACTCTCCTATTGAGAGCTTCCACAACCCTGTTCTCCTTACTTTTAATGTACCCGGTCTCAAAATCAAACTCACTGAGGGTATCCAACCATCTATCTTGCCTTGCGTTCAGATTAGGTTGGTCAAACAGGTACCTCAACCCACTATGATCACTCATCAGAACAAATATCCTGTTAAGGAGCCTAATGTCTCCACATCTTCAATGCATGAATGATCACTTCCAACTCAAGATCATGAGTCACATAGCTCTTCTCATGCTCATTCAACTTCCTTGACTCATATCATACCACTTGTCCTTCATGCATTAGGTCTCCGCCAAGTTCCTCCTTGCAAGAATATGCACAAACCAAAAACTCCTTATCAAGATATGCAATCTTCAAAACTAGAGAATTTGTAAGCAAATGCTTCAACTTCTCAAACTAACTCCACACTCCTTAGTCCATTCAAAATTTTTTTTTTTTCTCTACAAAGATGTGATAAGATAGCCAATATTTGAGTAATTCCTGATGAAACACCTATAATAAACTGCTAACCCCATGAATGATCTGACCTCGTCCACATCTCTTGGAGTTTTCCACTCCATGATGGCTTTAATATTTTACGGGTCCAATACTATCCCTTCCTTGGAAATAACATGTTCCAAGCAGTGAATCTGAGTCTGAAAGAAATGACATTTACTGAGCTTGGCATACAATTGATACTCTCTCAACAATCTCAACATTGTTTGTAGTTGCTCTGCATGCTCCTCCTAATTCTTGGAATATACCAATATATCATCAAAAAAGACTACCATAAACTTGCCCTAATAAGGACACATCATATTTTTCATCAAAAACATGAAGTTAGTTAGATTATTAGTAAGACAAAAAGGAAACACCACAAAATCATAATGTCCATACCTCATACAAAATGTGATCTTATAGATTTCTTCTTCTTTGATGTGCACTTGAAGGTATCCTAATCTCAGATCAATCTTTGAAAAATTGTTGCTCCCTTCAGCTGATCAAACAAGTCATCAATTCACAACAATGGATACCTATTATTGATAGTCACCTTGTTTAGATTCCTGTAATCAATTCACAATATGAGATTACAAGAAATACGGGTGCACCCCAAGGCGATACACTTGTCCTTATGTACCCCTTATCAAGCATTTCTTTAAGCTGTAACTTCAATTCCACCAATTCCAGAGTGTTCATCTTGTAAGGTGATTTAGATGTTGGTGTTTCTCTTGGCACCCACTCAATAGAGAAGTCCAATTTCCTATGTAGTGGTAACTATGGAATATCAGTAGGAAACACATCCTCAAACTACTGCAAAACAAGATACTTATTCAATACTTCCTCATCGTCAACATCTTGCCCTTTGTCAATGGAAATATGCACTGCAAAAAATAAACAACCTTTCATACGACTGCGGTTTTCTTGCATATTTGTAACCATTCTCATTGATGTAGGATTCTTCTTTCCTTGCAAGATTCTCCTTTCCCCATCATCATCAAGGCACTCAATATCCTTGTCATAGTAATCCACTTTAGTCTTGAGAATGAACAGTCAGCCCATTCCCAAAAGCATACTATATGAACCCAAAGAAAGCACATTTAGATGTGCTAATGTAGGCATATCATTAAGCTCAAATGAATAAGATCTCACCTAATGATGAACTCTTCTCTTGGTCCTTGTAGCAAACTACACCAACCAAGATACTACATCCACTTCTTTACTCAAGCAACACTTATCCACCAGGCCAGGACTGATATAGCTATAATTTGAACCAGGATAATTCAAAATAGAAACAACTTGATCATGAATATTACCATAATGGATGCCCGATGATATTCATACCTGTTATCTACCACTGGATAAATCTGAGGAATGCTTTGACCAACATCTCCAACTATTTGTGCCTCGTGAGCACTGTAAATATGAGGCCTGCCACCCTTGTGCAATGGGAAATATTTCTTGTGATTCTCTCCACCACAAGTCCAACACCTCAAAGGCTTCATGTCCTCACCCTTGTTCTTCTCCTCAGGTTGTGTTTCTTGTCCTCTCTTAGTTGCATTGAAATTCTTATAAGGTTCCACGTTCTCCTTGTCACCTGCACCTCGAGGTCTTCCCCACTTCTGAGGCCATTTTAATTTAGTATTCTCATTCCCTTTCCAATCACACATAGGATCATACTTTCACTTTGAGTGCTCATATCAATGCTTCAACTTTCTAATGGCTTCTTCCAATGACCGAGGCTCATCAAACTCAATCTGTTCCTAGAATGCTACTGGAAACCCACTCATGAACCTTTGAATCTTCACATTATTGTCCTTAATATAAGGCACATACCTCAACATCTCCAACAACCTGCTAGTGTACTCATCATCTGTCATAGAGCCCATCTTCAGCTCACAAAACTCCTTTTCCCTAACATCATATTATATTTTAGACAAGTAATTCTTCTTGAAGAGTCTTTCGAACTCATCCCAAATCAACTCTTCTTCTCTAATGCCTCTGGCATGCTTAACATATTCCCACAAGATGTATGCTTTCCTTTTTAGATTGAAGGTAACTATCTTGGCTTTCATATTCTTTGAATACTCATGCAATCTAAAAGGAATCTTCATCCCAAGCAACCATGCCTATGCATCCTTTAATTTCTTCATTTCTCCATCAAATGTAGGGGGTTTGGATTTCTTGAACTCTTATGGGAGATACCTCTTCTCACTCCTCCTATAAGGATGATGGCGGTGATGGCGATGATGTCTCTCAGAAAAAGAACTAGAATGAAATCCATAATTAATACCCCTCATGTTAGGTGTATCCAAATATATTCCACCTCTTGCTATATCATCTATGTCGAACTTGTGTCCTCTATCAAACATGTTTTCATATGCCCCATTTTCCTTCTCTTCCTATCCATAATTGATCACCATATGCCCTTGCTTTTTCGAATTTGAAAGACTCTGAAAGATGACTACATTAGCTTCTACTTGCTTTTCCCAAGATCTTACAAGTATTTCCTATGCCTCAAGGTTATAGAATCATTTACCACCCTTGTATACTTGATGCTCTAAGTTATGGCCTTGGGCATCCCTTTCCCTTCAGAATTGGTCATTTTACTAAAAAAATATATTTTAAATTCCATACGTGACTCTGCCCTTCCAATAGCGCATACACACACGAGCCCATCTATACCCAAACAACGTATATAATTTGAAACGCGAAAAAAATATTAAATTCCTATTTTTTTGGGCGGGGTTTATGGGTTACACTGGAAGCCCACCTACAGGAGCTTGTGGCCTAACTATATTCCAACTGAAACTACTGTTTTGGGGTGGTATAAATACACCTCATGGGAAGGCCTAAAGGGGGAGAGATATAGGATATTGATATTATATCCAATTGGTCCTTGATCAAGTTTGATTTTTCCCTGTTCCTCCTACACTCCTAGCTATAGGAAACACTTATTTCCTCATATATATGTTCATCTCATTTATATGACATCTATCTGTATGCATTTTAAATATGATTGTTGAGGCTTTGGTTGGACAGATCCGAAGGAAGCTTTTGCTTGGAGCCGTGGTCGAATAAGGTTGTAATATTCCACATTTATTTTCAGTTATCAACAAGGAAGATTTTTCTTGTTCTTGAACGGTATGATCTTTATGCTTTAACCCAATTTATGATCTAATTATGTATGATTTAATGTTTTATATCCTTAAGCTTATATGGTATAAAATTCATATCTTTTACATGCTTTGGACGACTGCTAGTATATATGATTTTCTTGAATGTGTTGCATGTTTTGAAGCATTGGAGGAAGTAGAGGATTTGAAATTTGCGGGAACATCTTAAAACGTAGGACCTATGGGTAATCTCTCTTCATCCCACTTTAGTATTTTATGCATTAGGACTACTTGTTTGCTTGCTTATTGTTGGTAGATGCCCTTCAACCTGTTGGGGTTTCCAACCTAGACCCTAGGGAATTTTTTCAGTAACAGAACTTGGGACTCCATTGGGGAATAAAATATTGTATTTCCTTGTTTGGGTTGTTTCTCTCTTGATCTAGGACTTCTTGTTTGATTTATTGGTTTTTCTAGCATCTTTGATTTGTTTGCAATTTGGGAAAAAAGTCTGATCTTCTGGATCAGGCCTAAATTTTTATTTTTTATTTGCTGGCCTATTTATATGTGGTTTGTAGTTCACACGACCACATAGACACACGATTTTGTCCAAATAAACACACATATACGTGGGTTTCCTTGAGTATAGTTGTGTATATACACAGGTCTGTCACTACCAAGTCACGTATGTTTGGTTTTGAATGGATTTTTTAGATTTTGATTCTAGTGAAGGGTTTTTCCTGATTTTTATTAGTTCTGTTTAGTCATTGATTGTCTAGGAGAGTCTTGCTTCTTGTATATTTTTAGTTTCCTACCTATATTTTTTGAAATACCTAGCCAACCTAGGGTTTGCCTTTTGGTGAAGTGTTAGTTTTTGAGTTTGGGTTCAAGGCTTCTTAGTGAAGTTCTTGTCTATTCTGAGCCTTTGGGATAGGGAATTGGTCTCAATTCACATATAACCCAACCTTTACATTGCTTCGCCTTGCTTTCTTGAAAGTTGAATTTTTTGGTTTTTTTCTTGGTTTTTGAGAAAGTGCTTCTTGCAATCTTGAAAAGTTTTTCTTGGTCTTCTTAAAATATTTCTTGATTGCTGGAGATTTTATGTTGTTGTTCAGATCAGTTTGTTTGAGTTTGTAGCCTCTTTTCACTTTAAGTCTTATAATGTTGGTGATTTATATGGCTTGTGAAATTTGAGGTTCTTTATGCTTAAATCTGATTTTGAAGTCTTTGGTAGTTTTTTTTTCTCAAGAACTCTTTTTTCCCTTAAAAAGAAAAAGATAAAAACATATTTTGTTACATTTCTTTTTATTTTTGGTTTTTATTTTGGTCTTCTTTTTGTTTTTGAGAAAGTGTGAAGCCTTTTCATTAGGTTTGATTTTCTTGATTTTGGGGAAAGTTTATGTTTGAATTTATTCCTCCCTTTTGTCAAGTTTTTGCCTCTTTATTTCTTTGAGAAACTGTTAGGTCCCTATATTAATAGTGTAGTCCCTTATTATGTTAGTGTATCCCCCCTTATTGTTATTGTTGTACCCCTGTAACCCCAATATTGTTATTATTGTGCCCTTAAATTATTATTGTTAGGTCGGCTAGGATTACATTGTGGCCCCACTAGGATTACATTATGGCCCCATGGACTCCTATATATAGAAGGAGGTTTTGGTCATTTGTATCATCCAAGAATGGTTCATTCATGTAATGTATTGGAGGTTTCCCCCTCAAAGTGGCTTATTTCTAAGGTGTTGATATCTCTTTTCTTCTATTTTTGGAGCTGGTTTCACAACATTTGGGTATCAGAGCTTTGGGATTCTAGGGTTTCGCTGCTCCAAACAGGTCATCATGGCATTTTTGCTCTAAATTTTTTTCTACAAAGGTTCAGAAGCCAAAAGTTTTAGCATGTGAAGCCATAAGCTAGAAGAAAATATTTGCAAAATTTCAGAGCTTGGTTCGCAATATTTTCGGAGATACGATATGTGGAAGTTAGGTCATTTTGTAGTCTCCTGAATTTAACATAAACAGGTCATCGTGGCATTTTCGCTATAACGTTTTTTTCTACGAAGGTTCAAAATATGAAATTTTTAGGGCGCGAAGCTAAAATCCTAAGGAAAAGTGTTGCAAAATTTCAGATCTTGGTTCTCAATATTTGCAGAGATATGATCTGTGGAAGGTAGTACTTTTTCGGGTTCCCGAATTTCATCTCAAAGAGGTGATCGTGAGAAAAGCTTCATAACTCTCTCTCTGAGAATCGGATTGGAGTGCCGTAAAAATTAGCTGCAAGTAAATGGAATGTAGTTTCTTTTCTATCAATTTCAGAGCCAAAGGATGAAATAGTGACACGTGGAAAGTAGTACAAGTTTTCTCTACTGAACTAGTCCATAATTAGGTCATTGTGGGAGATTGGACATAACTTTGTCTTGGAGAATCCAAATAAGATTAGACCTGTGGAATTTGAAAGAGGATTCATAGGGATACATCAATACCAAATTTCAGATATTGAAGGGCCACAATCATAGATATAATCTAATTTCAATCTTGAGCTCCTCAAAAGAAAGAAAAAGGTGTGTATTTTTTCCGAATTGCATAAGTCTTGTTTGAAGAATCAATTTGAATTGATTCCAAGGGCATATTGTAGAATAGATATCAGTATTGGGTTATAAAAAAATGCCCCGTAAAAATAATTCAACACCCATTAAGCCTTCAGAAGGCTCTACTATGACTCATGAAGATGAAGAATTACAACATGATCTATCAAAATTACAAGAGCAAGTGCACCAAATTTCGCTCTCACAAAGAGCAGCAAAAAATGAAACGGAAGTTTTGAAGAAAGGCATGGAAACAAATATGTATGGTTTGAAGAATAATATGGATGGTTTGAAGGCGTGGAAGCTAAGATGGAGGACATGGAAGAAAAAATGAAAGACAACATGGAAAACATGAAGAATGATCTAAAAGCGAACATGGAAGGTTTGACAAAGTTGATAAAAGAAATGATTCCTAATGGCGAAAAGATAGTAGAGGAAACTCATGATGAGAATAAAATACATGTTAATCACGATTTCATAAACTCTAATGTTGGATTGAAGAACCACCATATTCCAAAGATGGATATGAGGAAGTTTGATGGCAAGGATCCCGTAACATGGATACTACAGATGGAGCAATATTTTGATCTCAAAAATGTGCAAAACACACAAAAGGTACGCATTGCAACTTTACATTTAGAACAAAATACATTTGTATGGTATTGATGACTTTGCTCCCGTAAAAAAATTGTCACTTGGTCAATTTTTATGGAGGAAATGATAGCACATTATGAGGATACAAAGAGCAACACCTTCTTTAGCCAAATGATAAATCTCAAACAAAAGGGTTTAGTGGGGGATCACATTGAGGACTTCCAAAAATTGAATATAAGGGTAACTAATATTCCAGAGAAACACAGGATTGATATCTTCAAAAGGAATTTAAAGGATAACATCCAACATGAAGTTCACGTTTGGGAACCTGATTCATTGGAGAAGGCACTTAGGTTGGCAAGAAAAATTGAATGTAAAATTATGGTGACAAGGAAGCTTACCACTCACATCTATAAAGATGGAAGTGTTGCTACTCCTAGACTTCCACAACCTACAAGGTTGGCACCACACAATTGGAAGAAAAAAGAGCAAGAGGGCTTTGCTACAGTTGTGATAGCAAATACACTAAAGGTCATAAGTGCACTGAGAAGAAATTATTTTACATAGATTGTGAAGAGGAGGAAGAAAATGAAGAAGAAAATTCGAAAGTAGAGGATATACACAAGGAAGAAAACCTAGCAGAAGAAGAAATGAGTCCGACCATATCATGTAATGCATTGGCAGGAATTACCACTCCTCAAACTCTCAAGATAGAAGGACAGATCAAAACGAAAAAGGTAATAGTGTTGATTGATTCGGGTAGTACCCATAATTTTATTCATTGTAAGGTAACCAAGGAATTGAATTGTTTCCTATACCCAGCACCAGAGTGTCAAATGATGGTTGCAAATGGAGGAACTATAAATTTCTCTGGAAAATGCCATAATATCAAGCTAGCCATGGGGGAATATGTATTGAATAGTCCAATGCTTTCCATCCCAATGGGAGGTGCTGATGTTGTACTAGGAGTGCAATGGTTACAATCTTTGGGGACGATAGCTTTTAATTTTCAGGAACTTTTCTTGAAATTTTTTTCGGAAGGAAAGGAAATTGAATTACGGGGTATCAAAGGGAAGCCAGGAAAGATAATAAGCTCTAATGTCATGACAAAGCTTCTAAAGAAAGAAAAACGGGGCGTAATTGCACAATTATGCTCACTAGAAGTTCCAACATCAAAATCATCTATTTCTCCAGATCTCGAGAAAGTCTTGGACAATTATTCCAAGGTGTTTGATACTCCCAAAGGACTCCCACTTATTCATGATCATTATCATGCTATTCATTTGATTCCAGGAAGTTTTCCTCCAAACTTCAAGCCTTACAGATATCCTTATGTCCAAAAGAGCGAAATTGAATGTATGATTGCAGAAATGTTAGAGGCTAGTATAATTCAACCTAGTCAAAGTTCTTTCTCTGCTTCAGTAGTATTGGTGCACAAAAAAGATGGATCATGGTGCATGTGTCCGGATTATAGGGAGCTCAATAAGCTCACTATTAAAGATAAATTTCCCATTCCTGTGATTGAAGAATTATTGGATGAATTACATGGAGCAATTTATTTTACCAAGTTGGATCTTTGTTCGGGATATCATCAAATTAGAATGAAGACTGAAGATATTCCGAAAACAACATTTCGAACTCATGAGGGTCATTATGAATTTTTGGTCATGCCTTTTGGCCTTACCAATGCACCTTCTACATTTCAAGGGTTGATGAACTCCATTTTCAAACCCTTCCTTAGAAAATTTGTGCTAGTATTTTTTGATGATATACTAATCTACAACAAGTCTTGGAAGGATCATGTTGAACATGTTGACAGGGTGCTCAAACTATTGCAGGAGAAACAATTATATGAAAAAAACATCCAAATGTTTCTTTGGAGTACAAGAGGTGGAATATCTGGGTCATATTGTATCTCACGAGGGTGTTAAGGTAGACCCTAACAAAATTAAAGCCATTAAGGAATGGAAAGTCCCCACAACCATAAAGCAGTTGCACGGATTTCTCGGGTTAACAGGGTATTATCGCAAGTTTGTTAAGAATTATGGGAGAATAGCAGCACCTCTAACAACACTATTGAAGAAAGATGCATTTTCATGGACTCCTGAAGCAACTAAGGCCTTTGAACATCTTAAAGAGGCAATGTGCCTAGCACTGGTCTTAGCTACGCCAGACTTCACAAAACCTTTATTGTGGAATGTGATGCCTCAGGAAATGGAATTGGTGCAGTTTTAATGCTGGAAGGAAGACCCATTGCTTTTGAAAGTCGCCCAATCAAAGGAAAGTATTTACAGAAACCTATTTATGAGAAATATATGTTAGCAATACTGCATGCACTAAAGAAATGGCGAACTTACCTAATTGGAAGACACTTCAAGGTAAAAACTGATCATGATAGTCTTAAACACTTTTTGGAACAAAGACTATCTTCAGAAGAGCAGCAAAAATGGGTCACAAAGATGTTGGGTTATGACTTTGAAATAATCTACAAAAAAGGAAAGCTTAATGTTGTTGCAGATGCACTCTCAAGAAAGAATGAAGAGGTGAAAGCATTGCTTTGTGCCATTTCTATTATCCAACCAGATTGGATAACTGAAGCAAGAGATGAATGGAAGAAGGACAAAGATGTATGGATACTCATTCAAAAGTTGCAGCAAGATCCTAGTACATCTGATACATTTGGTTGGAAAAATGATTCCTTATGGTACAAAGATCGCTTATATCTTTGTAAGAATTCCCAACTAAAACAAAAGATTCTTCTGGAATTGCACACTTCTCCTTTAGGAGGACACTCAGGATTTTTAAAAACTTACCACAGGGTGAAGAAATAAATTTTTTGGGATGGCCTTAAATCTGATATTCAAAAGTTTGTGGTGGAATGTTTGGTTTGCCAGCAGAATAAAGTGGAAACAATTAAGACCCCGGGACTTCTACAACCTTTATCCATTCCAAGTCAACGTTGGGAGGAGATTTCAATGGATTTTATCACGGGTTTACCTAAGTCCGAAGGAAAGAGTGTCATCATGGTGGTAGTTGATAGAATTACCAAGTATGCACACTTTTGTGCATTATCTCATCCATTTAAAGCAAGTACAGTTGCTACTACATTTATGGACACAATTCAAAAGCTACATGGAAACACAAGGGTTATTGTGAGCGACAGAGATCCCATTTTTACTGGAAATTTTTGGACGGAGTTATTTTCTTGTTTGGGTACTCAATTAGCTCATAGCTCATCTTATCATCCTCAATGTGATGGTCAAACTGAGATAGTAAATAAATGTTTGGAAGGATATCTTCGTTGTTTTGTATCTGATAAACAAACACAATGGGTCAAGTGGTTACCTCTTGCTGAATGGTGGTATAACACTTCCTTCCATCCTGCAGCAAAAATGACCCCATTTATGGCACTTTATGGATATCATCCACCATCCATCACATCATCTTTAAGGGAAAATTCGAAGGTTCAAGCAGTGGAAGATCACATCGAGCATCAATAAGAAGTTCTCCAACTCTTAAAGGATAACCTGAATTTGGCACAAAATCGAATGAAACAACAGGCAGATCAACATCGCAACGAGAGAATTTTTGATGTAGGAGACTGGGTATTTTTACGGCTAAAACCATATAAACAAATGTCTCTCAAGCAAGCTAAGAAGGATAATAAATTATCGCCAAATTACTATGGTCCTTACAAGGTGTTGCAAAAGATTGGTACTATGGCATACAAATTGGAGCTTCCTGCTTCTTCGCGAGTGCATCCAGTTTTCCATGTTTCATGCTTAAAAAAGGTTATAGGGGACAAAATTCCAGTTCAAACAATATTTCCAGAACTTGATGAGGAAGGAAAAACCGTATTTGAACCTGAAGCAGTCACGGAAACAAGAATTCGACAACTACGAAATCGATCAATTTCAGAGTATCTCATCAAATGGAAGAACTTACCCATTAAAGATTCTACATGGGAGGATGAGAATTTTATACAAAAGCACCCGGAGCTATTGAAGCATTGAGGACAACACTTGTTTGAAGGAGAGGGGCATGTTAGGTCCCTATTTAAATAGTGTAGTCCCTTATTATGTTAGTGTAGCCCCCCTTATTGTTATTTTTGTACCCCTGCAACCCCAATATTGTTATTATTGTGCCCTTAAATTATTATTGTTAGGTCAGCTAGGATTACATTATGGCCCCACTAGGATTACGTTATGGCCCCATGGACTCCTATATATAGAAGTAGGTTTTGGTCATTTGTATCATCCAAGAATTGTTCATTCATGTAATGTACTGGAGGTTGCCCCCTTGAAGTGGCTTATTTATAAGACGTTGATATCTCTTTTCTTATATTTTTGGAGTTGGTTTCAAAAGAAAA